>OX123193.2:15133061-15386014 GCA_944739405.2 Euclidia mi
TACATTAAATGCTCATGGTTTGGTAATGGCACCGTTTATTTTCAGATGCCTAGTGTGGAAACGTTATAGACGTCACTTTTCTCTTCTTTTTTCCCACTAAATACCAAGGTGAAGGTTGAGTATTATAATTATGTAGTATAAGTACACCACATCTGTAAAATACATGCCTGAAAACAGTTTTGAGTTTGTATATTTTTGCCAGCAATGGCACTTGTATAAAATAAGGGTTGGCAAACGAGCCAAAATGACATAAAATATTTATAAATTTTCCATCCACAATCATTTCGAAAATATTACTCATATTGAATTTACATACATACATACATAGACTCACGCCTGTTTCCCGGAGGGGTAGGCAGAGACTTCGGAACGCCATTTGCAACGATCCTTTGATTGATATTGAATTTATTACTCAGCATATTTTTTTACCACAGCATGAGTTTTAGGTGAACATTATTTTGGGCACATAGCAAATTGTAATCAATTCATGAACGTACTCAAAGTTTTAGCAATAATTGTAAATTTTCTTACACTGTGCATAAAATGGAGTTACTGAACGCACAACTTTCACATGTTATATATATTACCCATATAGGTCAACTTCGTGATCGGCTCCAATCCGTAGTGTAACTAGTTTTACCTGAGCCCAGCGTAGGGGAACTTTTTAGTGAATGGCAAAATAGGTGTTAAAACTTTGATAAAGCTGAGAGGAGCTAAAAACCTACTAGGAATGATTTGCCCTAGTTTCTTAGATGTAGCTCGGACAAACAACACCGGATATTTTAAGATGCTCTTAAAGATAACTCATCTCGTTGACTCTACTCAACTCACATTTGTCGATTACCAAGACGTACCGCCTGCTTTTGTACACTACGACAATTACATCATAATATGATTGCTTGGTAAAAACTTGTAAAAATATATTGTATTTTATAGGAGAGTTTGGTTTTCTTTCTACTCATAGTCTCTGGTCGCTTAAGAACTAACTTTATTATCGTCCTCGCGGAGATTGGATTACTATTACGAAGCATGGAAAAGCTCAAGAAAGTTTGTGTAAATATTTGAAGCAAATCAACTTTGTTGGTAGAAATTCAGTCAGCGCACAAAATCACCTCTTTTGTAAGTTGTTTATAGGCAAACATTGAGCTCAAGCCTGGGTACTAGTTTGGGAATAAATCACCGGCACTCAGCGCATACAATATTCAGGGCAGCTGTTTTTTGTGGGCACACATTAACCTGATTGCATGAAATGTGTTATAAATTTCGCTACTTGTGTTTAATTGTTACTTATCGTCGTAATTTACTTTTCCGTACACGTATACACATAACAGACACTAAACTAACGTGCGCGATTTTTATTGTAAAAGTGAAGAAAGTACGTGCGTTTCGGTCTGAATTTGCGATCTTTCGAAGCTTAAAGAACTGGACTATCGAGGCAAGAATGAAAACAGTAAATAAAACCAGTGAATAAGTGAACAGTGGCAAAAAAGTTTACACAATATCATATACATAGGCATAACTATAGTCCTAGGATAATGTGTCTCTATCTCTGACTCTTGATCCTAGCTATAGTCACATAGACACATGTGGGCTGATTTCCTTTTTCTGACGGTTTTGACAGCTGACAGTAGAGTGACATACAATCAGTGTTACCATCACCAAACATTTTTTTCTACCGAATTCGGTGTTGCTCACTAAGTGTTACCATTTGGAGAAATCTATACGAAATTAGAAGAAACTTACAATAGAATGGACCACCAATTAGAAATGCTTATGGAAAGAATGGATAAGAAGATGAATGAATTAAAAGAAGATTTTATGAAGCACACTACATCATTGACCACAAATTTAGTAAAAACAATTAAAGAGAATTTGGAACGGCTAGTAGAGGAGAACAAAAAATTAAATAAAGAGTTGACATCACTCAAAAAAAAGTCGACGTACTAGAAAAGGAAGTAAGTAAGAATAACGTAATATTACACGGGCTAAAAGATTTGGAAGGAAATAATGCAGAGCTAGTGGACCTGACCGTGGACTTTCTGAATCAAGTGGGAAACAAGAGTGGCTTACGGGAATTTGACAAGTGGGAAATTAATGAAGCCTTTAAGACTGGAAAAAAAGGGGGAGAATAAACGAAGAAATATTAAGAAACAACAGAAAATTCCCAGCAAATACATATGCCACAGAAGATTACCCTAAAAAGATCCTACAACTCAGGAAAGAACTAAAAACAAAACAGCAAGAAGAAATAAAAAAGGCAACCTAGCAATTATACGATATGAGAAACCAGAAAATGGGGAACGAGAAAAGAAAGTGATCGCCCACTAAATCAGTGGGCGATCGCTTTCTTTTCCACCGCAAACAAACAACAATGCCGGACCATCCCCAAGGGCTCCCAGCAAAATAAATAAAACAAACGCATTTGATTACATGAACCATGCTAGACAAAACTCTCAACAGACAACAAACAATCAATAGCAACTAATGAAAAAAACAAACAACAACCAGAACTATAAACAACATGAAACAAATAACACAACAGCGCCTACAGGCGTTACACTCCCCAAGCCGTCTGGTCACCGTGGGGATTGCGACCACTACCCTCCAGAAATAAAAACACCAAGGAATTGAAAACAAAAACTACAACATTTATATAGCATCCCTAAATACATTAACACTAAGAACAGATGAAAGACTTTCAGAATTGAAAATGGCACTAAAGAAGATTAAATGGGACATACTAGGCTTGAGCGAAGTCAGGAGAATGGGAGAACATGTGGAGGATAAAGGTGTGGTGTTCCTCCAACTAGAGGGAGGATCCTCTAACCAGATGTATAGAAGACTACACACAGATTATATATTCGACTATACAGGGTGTCACAAGACCCATCACCAAGCTGAAGTCTACTCGTTGTGGACATCATGCCAAGTCATACTAACCAAAAATAATACCTGGGAAACATTTTTTTTTTAAGTTTTCATATTTTTTAAACCACAATTAAAAGCGCGCGCGTGCAATGCTCGAAATACCTACTTATTCATGGGGTCATAGATATATATCTTAAGAACATATTGGCGGGGTAAATGCATCGATTTTGTACCTAATTAGAAAAAATCCATACTAACTTTTAGCCTCAATATCTCCTGAACCAGTAGTTTCCCAGGTATGGTGCCGAAGTAAAAAATGTTTGTAGTGATTAGTACAACATGGGATCTCAGTATGCGTTGAGGGTCTTTTTACACCCTGTATAGGGGAAACTCTATCACCAATGTGGATGCCTCAACATGACCACGACCGCTCTGCCAAGAGCGAAACGACAGAGAAGAATAGGGGAAACTCGAGGATGGCATGGAGTGGGATTCCTGATCAAAAAACATTTGGCTAAATTTATAGTAAGTTTTCACGGCATATCAGAGCGTATTGCATTAATAAATTTAAAACTGCCCAATCACAAACAGCCATGGAGCATCGCTCAGGTGTACTCACCAACAGAACAAGCTGACACAGAAGCAATCTACAAGTTTTACTTAGACCTATCAGAAACATTAGAAAGACATGGAAATAAAAACATAATAGTAATGGGTGATTTTAATGCCCAAATTGGAGAACGTTAGGCAGATGAGGACACAGTGATGGGGCCATTTACATATCATAAAAAAAATAAAAGCAAAAATGGTAGCAAATTTATGCATTTCGCAATGACAAATAATCTAACAGTCCTAAAAACAACGTTCAAGAAAAGCATAAAGAGTATGTGGACCTGGCTATCACCACATGGAAAACCAAAAACCAAATAGATTTCATATTAACCAATAAAACCAAACATTTTTAAAACTTCAGCGTTATAAATAATTTTAATTTTCATACCAACCATCGAATGATACGAGCTGAAGTAAAACCAACTTCACCCAAAAGACAAAGACCAAGAAAAATATGCAAAATGTAAAGCTGGGAAAGCATCGAATAGATCAAATAGCCACTACTCTTATGACCAAAATTACAAACAACTACCAAGAAACAACAAACATGAAAGTAAAAGAAAATATAATTGGCTGGAGAAAACAATTCAAGATACCACAAAACAAAGTCCTAATACAAGAGAACAACCCATCAAATGGATGACAACTAAAACTATTAACCTGTTGGACGAAAGAGCTTGGTTAATCAACAATAAGAAAACCAAAGATAGAAGACAACAGATAACTAAAATCAGCAAAGAAATAAACGAAAGCATTAGAAAAGACAGGATTCAGAACAGAATGGAGACAATTGAGAAACACATACTACACACAGGTGGTATCAAAAAAGCCTACAAAGAATTAACCAACAAAAAGGACTGGATCGTTAAGATGAAGAATGAGAAAGCAAAAGCAAATAAGAGGAAGGATATTTTAGAAATTGCTACATCATACTACAAAGAATTATACGAAAGCACTACGGATGATAGAGACATAGAATTGCCATAGAGCCAAAGTGTACCAAATTTCTTGCAAAGAGAAATCGAAATGTCCATTGACACCCAAAATAACGACAAAACCCTCGGTCCAGATGGTATAAGTAACGAAGTACTCAAACGAACCAAATCTACACTGGTACCTATACTAACAGATCTATTCAACAACATCCTCGAAACAGAGACTATCCCCCAACAATGGCCACATTCTAACATTGTACTTTTATATAAAAAGGGAGACCAATGCGATACTGGGAACTACCGACCCATAAGTCTTATGTCCAACTTGTATAAAGTATTCGCAAAGACTACTTAAACGAATAGAAAGTAAACTTCACGAGCAACAACCCATAGAACAGGCAGGCTTTCGGAAAAAGTACTCGGTGCTAGATACATTCACGCTGTAAGACAAATTTTAGAGGAATATGCTGAATACCAACTCCACTATTACATAGCATTCATCTCCACTATTATATAGCAAAGCATTCGAATCACTAATACACACGAAGATCTGGGAAGGGCTAAAAGCACAGGGGATCACACACAAATACGACTTATTAAAAATGTGTACAAGCATAGCTCAGCTTGCATCCAATTAGAAAAGAAAGGGGAAATAATTAACATCCAAAAAGGAGTTAGACAAGGAGACCCTCTCTCTCCAAAATTCTTTACAGCCGTATTGGAAATGATCTTCAGAAACCTCGAGTGGGCAAACCTAGAATTAAACACCGCCGGTCACCCACTAACTCACCTAAGATTTGCTGACGACATTGTGTTATTCGCAAAAACGCCAGAAGACCTAAACAAGATGATAAATGAATTAGCAACAGAAATCAAAAAGGCAGGACTATGTTTGAATCCCGAAAAAACCAAAGTAATGACCAACAGTGAGAAAGCTGCCATAAACGTAGATGGCACCAAAGTTAGCTATGTAGAAGAATATATATATTTAGGCCAACTGATAGCTCCAAAAGACATCATAGATAAAGAAATAAACAGACGAGTAATCAACAGCTGGAAGAGATAGTGGGGCTTGAAGGAGGTGATGAAAGACGGGAAGCTTCTCATGTCAACTAAGGGTAAACTATACAATAGTTGCATATTACCAGTCCTAATGTATGGGAGTCAAACCTGGGCTCTCACAAAAAAAGTCCATAAGCAGCTTAACCACATGTCAACGAGCTATGGAAAGAAGCATGTTTTGGAGTCAAGAAAAGAGAAAAATTAATAGCAATAACATCCGACTGAAGACCAAGACCCAGGACATATAAATACGTATACACATAATATAAACCTAGGAACAAATACGGGTACGAAGGTACGTACAGTTGGGTCTATTAATATTTGTAAGCTATATACGTAACTAAACGACGGACGACATTTCTCAAACAAATAGGCCTTTTTATTTCTAGAACATTCCTAATTTATGACGTCCTTTTGTTTCATTACACAAACTTATGATAAATTCTTGTTACATAAAAGGTCAGAGGTATCCCATTTGTTAAAACTATGGTGACACTTAGTGTAGGGAATATTACATTTTACCAAAAAATGTATTTATAGTACATTTTTCGTAGGCGTCTTATTCTATTTATTTGTAAACAAAGAAATAAATAAAAGTTGTGTGCAAAGAAGAAATAAAATATGGATTAGATACGTGAAGTTTAGTCTTTGTATTATCACTGTAGGAAGTCTAATTCATAGACAACATGTTTTGAAACATTTGTCTCAAGTAAATTGTATAATTCTATGGTGAGATAGCTTTAAGCATAAACCAAAAACATATAGTTATTTATTTTTACGTATATAAAATGTCATATGTGTGACTGAGGCAAAACGTTTCGGAGGCTTGTGTCCAGCAATGGATGGATTTTGGCTAAAATGATGATGCAATTAACATTATTACCTTTATTGTTACCTTTGTATAAATATTTAGTGCGTATTGTCCTAGAGTATTGTAGTCCTGTATGGAATCCAAGCTATAATGTACACTCAGACAGAATAGAACGTATTCAAAAAAGGTTTTTATTTCATGTCTCGTTCGCTAATATTGCATGTAAAGAGCTCTTATCCTACGAGTCTAGACTGGATTTTTATAGGATGCAGACATTAATTGCACGTAGAAAAGCTGCTGATATAATAATGCTTTTTAAATTAGTACATGGATTAATAGTTTGTCCAGCGTTTCTTGCCCAGAAGTTCCGCGGATAAGCAGTCGTCTTCAAAACCGGAAAACATTTTCTTTGCCTCGTTGTCGAACTAACATAGGTCAGCATGCACCCTCTTATCGAATGCTTTCTAGCTATAACGGTATCACGACGTCCTTCGATATACTTTCTGGTTCTTTGGCCTCGATTAAATTAAAGATAACTTTTTTTTTTACTTTCTCCATGTACCCGTGTGTCGGAGGGTAGGGCATCGCCGAGGCACTCGTCGCTGCCCTCCGACGGGTATTGGCCCACCAGATGGTCAGGCGGGCCCCGAACAAGACCCCCTTGGCGGCGGATTATGGTGTTGGACTCCGCCGCCAAAACACCCAGCGGCCGCAGAGGATGGGA
Source organism: Euclidia mi (assembly GCA_944739405.2). Taxonomy (NCBI): domain Eukaryota; kingdom Metazoa; phylum Arthropoda; class Insecta; order Lepidoptera; family Erebidae; genus Euclidia; species Euclidia mi. The sequence goes on from OX123193.2 coordinate 15,140,074, forward strand.
AGGATGGCAAAGCAACCCCGCATCTCCTCTTCCTCTGCGGCCCCACCGCGACGCATCGAATGGTGCGCCCCCATTTGGTCGCGGGAGATATGGCGAGCGGCAACGCAACACCGACACGCCTCTCCTCCCGCGACCGCGCCCAACTGCGAGGGACAGACAGAACTGTCCCCCGCACCCGCACCGTTGGACGCATCCTGCGCAGGCCCCTCCAAGCCCACGCGGAGCGTCTCCTCCTGGATCCCTCTTAGCTTCACCGCGGATGACCAATCCACGGTTACTGAGCCCCCCCACCACGACAAGGTGGAGATCCTACTAGATGGAGGGAAATTAACGATACCTAAACTGATGTCTTAACATACATGATTTATTTATACGTATTTTTTTTAGTTTATTGGATTTTTGTTATTTAAGTTTACATTTTAAATTTTAATATAACTTAAGTTTATATAGAAACAAATTAGTTTTAGTAACATAATCTATGTAACAACCGTTTCTTAAGCATTTTGTGTTCACTGCCACAGTGGTGGTATCTCTGTATTAACAAATGGTTAATATAAAGATGAATAGAATTGATAAGAATGGATAAATTTGGTTCACAAATTGGATGTGACAGAAAAGCCTTACTTAACATAACATTAGTTATATTAAGTAAGGCTTTTCTGTTACATCCAATTTGTGAACTAAAATAAAATAAAAAAATGTAATATAGGAAAACAGCGGTCGACTTTGATGTTTATAGCGTACACCTAATAAGCAGGTAGTAGGTAGGTACGAACTGGTGTACAAATTATGAACTAAAACAATGATTTAAAGAGTCGTTATTAAAAAATAAATTGAAGTAGGTAATTAAAAATCTCTCACACCGGGATTTTTGCCCCTAGGAGACCGGCTGTCATTTTGAAGGATTCCAGCACGAAAAATGAAATCTACTTAAATAAAATTAAATTTTATCTTTACTAGTTTCCTGTAATTTGTGAGATTCAGATGACTTGCAAATTTTGTATTATTATAATAATACTAGCTTTTGCCCACAGGTTCGCTCGCGTGACGTTATGTATGTATGTATATAATATATAAATATTACGTTACATTTATATATAAATATTGTGTTACATTTTAATTTAGTACAAAATGAATAATAAAATTTCAGTCTTCCAAATAAACTAAGTTCTGAAAATTTGCTTCAAGTATACAGTACAGGTCCAGATGGACGTCAACGTCTATACGGACGCCAAGATTAAAGGTTTGCTTCTTGCGCTATAACCGAAACAGTGGGCTATCAAGGAGGGTCCTAATGGTTTGGGGCCGTATCTCTTACGAGGCTCGTACTGACCTTGTTGTATAGCTTTCGCCCCATTCATTGATGACAAGTTTAGATTAATGCATGGATAGATGGGTCTAAGACCGATACAGGTAAGACCTAAACATCAACATTGCAGCACCGCTGGGAGCCTATAACACGGTCTACCAAGCCGAATGTTTAGGCATAATCCTAGCTGCCACAACAATCATGGCACGTGAGGTAAGAAAACGATCCATTAGGATCCTCTCAGATAGTATGGCTGTCCTTTCAGCCCTCAAAAGCCATAATATCACCTCGGCACTCACACTTGAATGCCACCAGAAACTAACAGAGGTACGTAAACTAAACAAATTAACACTGCAATGGATCAAGGGCCACAGTGGCTTAAGAGGGAATGACGCAGCTGACGTACTTGCCAGAAGAGGGGCTACTTTAGAGGTGGTGGGACCCGAGCCCATTATGCCACTCCTTTCTGGTTTTCATCGCAACCTGGTAAGAAATAGAACCAGGACCCAGCACAACCAGTCCTGGATTGGGACTAAAACATATAGGCAGGCCAAGGAGGCTCTTCCCGCAGTAGACGGTAAGATAGCCAAACAACACACGGGTACATGGAGAAAGTAAAAAAAAAACTGATGTCTTAACATACATGATTTATTTATACGTATTTTTTTTAGTTTATTGGATTTTTGTTATTTAAGTTTACATTTTAAATTTTAATATAACTTAAGTTTATATAGAAACAAATTAGTTTTAGTAACATAATCTATGTAACAACCGTTTCTTAAGCATTTTGTGTTCACTGCCACAGTGGTGGTATCTCTGTATTAACAAATGGTTAATATAAAGATGAATAGAATTGATAAGAATGGATAAATTTGGTTCACAAATTGGATGTGACAGAAAAGCCTTACTTAACATAACATTAGTTATATTAAGTAAGGCTTTTCTGTTACATCCAATTTGTGAACTAAAATAAAATAAAAAAATGTAATATAGGAAAACAGCGGTCGACTTTGATGTTTATAGCGTACACCTAATAAGCAGGTAGTAGGTAGGTACGAACTGGTGTACAAATTATGAACTAAAACAATGATTTAAAGAGTCGTTATTAAAAAATAAATTGAAGTAGGTAATTAAAAATCTCTCACACCGGGATTTTTGCCCCTAGGAGACCGGCTGTCATTTTGAAGGATTCCAGCACGAAAAATGAAATCTACTTAAATAAAATTAAATTTTATCTTTACTAGTTTCCTGTAATTTGTGAGATTCAGATGACTTGCAAATTTTGTATTATTATAATAATACTAGCTTTTGCCCACAGGTTCGCTCGCGTGACGTTATGTATGTATGTATATAATATATAAATATTACGTTACATTTATATATAAATATTGTGTTACATTTTAATTTAGTACAAAATGAATAATAAAATTTCAGTCTTCCAAATAAACTAAGTTCTGAAAATTTGCTTCAAGTATACAGTACAGGTCCAGATGGACGTCAACGTCTATACGGACGCCAAGATTAAAGGTTTGCTTCTTGCGCTATAACCGAAACAGTGGGCTATCAAGGAGGGTCCTAATGGTTTGGGGCCGTATCTCTTACGAGGCTCGTACTGACCTTGTTGTATAGCTTTCGCCCCATTCATTGATGACAAGTTTAGATTAATGCATGGATAGATGGGTCTAAGACCGATACAGGTAAGACCTAAACATCAACATTGCAGCACCGCTGGGAGCCTATAACACGGTCTACCAAGCCGAATGTTTAGGCATAATCCTAGCTGCCACAACAATCATGGCACGTGAGGTAAGAAAACGATCCATTAGGATCCTCTCAGATAGTATGGCTGTCCTTTCAGCCCTCAAAAGCCATAATATCACCTCGGCACTCACACTTGAATGCCACCAGAAACTAACAGAGGTACGTAAACTAAACAAATTAACACTGCAATGGATCAAGGGCCACAGTGGCTTAAGAGGGAATGACGCAGCTGACGTACTTGCCAGAAGAGAGGCTACTTTAGAGGTGGTGGGACCCGAGCCCATTATGCCACTCCTTTCTGGTTTTCATCGCAACCTGGTAAGAAATAGAACCAGGACCCAGCACAACCAGTCCTGGATTGGGACTAAAACATATAGGCAGGCCAAGGAGGCTCTTCCCGCAGTAGACGGTAAGATAGCCAAACAAATTCTCCGGCTGTCCAAACAACAACTGCGGACAGTCACGGCCGCCTACACAGGACACGGATTCTTTAATAAACACCTATTTACTAGGTATCACCGACGGCCCGCTGTGCAGAGCCTGTATGGTAGCAGACGAGACGGTAGCCCACCTGCTCCTCGACTGCCCTGAGGTCGCTCAGTACAGGCAGCCGCACTTGACCAGATACAGCACCCTGAGGGAAGCAGTCAGCCACATCAAGAGTCTGCTGGCCTTCCTTGAAGAGCTGGAGTGGCTCGAGTGACAAGACCATTCCCACCCGCACGCAAAATACATGCCAGACTTGGACTTGCGGAAACAGCCCGTGCAACCAAGTACCAAGTAGATTAATGCATGACAATGCACGTTTCTATACCGTAAAATCCGTCATTCAATACCTTAATGAGGTTCGTAATCAAGTTTTACCGTGGCGGTCCCGAAGTCTGATCTTAATCCAATAAAGCACATTTGAGACAACCTCAAAAGACGTGTCCGAACACGAGTGCCAGCTCCTACGTCTCTAGGAGGGCTAAAGGCGGTTGTAATAGAGGAGTGGCACAATATTAGATATCCAAAATATCATAGATGGATTGCCAAACCGGCTCCAAGAAGTCATTAGAGCCAGGGGTGGCAACACCCATTACTAAAATTAAATTTTTGTTTTTTTTACTCCACTGTGTTAAAATAAAAAACCTTAAATGTTTTATGATTATTCTCACATGAAACATTTTCGGTAAGAATCGTTTAATAAATGGCTTTTTTTTCAAGAATTTCGTTTTTTATTATCGTAAAGGTATTTTATTAACGTACTTATCATACATTTTGGTCTAAATTTGACTAATTCTGCAAATTGAAAAAATACAAGGTGGGCGGTTAAATGTGCCGGTGAGTGTATAATTATTTTACAAAATTTAAAGAATCACCTTAAAGAGGTAAGTTAATAAGTTTACTTATACCACCATAAAAATACTAGACTTGGCCCGCGGCGGTGAAACGTGGGTATAATTTATCGCGTTCATACAGACAAGCAGGGCCTCAAGTCTTGGTTCGGCGCTACACCGAAACCAAAGGTTCTAGGCGATTTGGAGAAGGATTAATGGACTGTATCTAAAGGACGGCGAGTTCTGCTCGCATAGAAGGGATAAGGGAAGAGGATTGTGAGTGGGTATAGGATATTCTAAGAATGTTGAAGGATGAGGCGCACCTACCTTATACGTCAGTCCTCTTTCCTTGCAAATGGCAGCCTCCTGGTGTCTTCGAGAATCCTGAAGCTGTTTGAATCACTCCACTACACAAATCACTTTCACTCACGGGCGGTTTTTAGTATAAAGCGGGAGCGGTAAAATTATAGCGGTGCGGTGCGGTATGGCGGACACGTTTTTTTGCGTCTTGAAAGTTCTGGACTGTCTCTCGCGTCGCTGATCACGGTGACCAATCCGCGAAAGGCGTGCCCCTTCCAGGGAATGGGATAGACAGGGATAGAAACAAAAGGCATCGCTCGCATTGGCCAAGCAGCGACGAACCATTGACGTTGATGTGATTAGTTTCGATGGAAAGGTAGATGGCGCTACCATATCCCCCCGGCCCGAAAGGGTTGCCTTTAAAAGAAATAGAATTGAACTTAGCTATGTTGGGTGTACTACCGCGTAACCCATCAATAGGCTAAGACAGCGATATGATAATAAAATTAATCTAAATTAACTTTAGCAGAAACTACAAACGCAATAACAGCGAAAACTACTAACTAAATACTTAAACTAAGAGGTAGATCCAACTTCAGGCTAGATCTCACTGAGTTGGAAGCGGACAGAGACGTACAACAGGGCGCACGTAGCTCCCCTTAGCGGTTTTCACGGTAACAACGCGGGTTGTACCGTCCTTGGAAGTATGCAGATTCTCTACGATGGCTAACGGCCATGAAAGCGGCGGAGCATTATCGTGTATTATGACGACCAACATAGCCTCCTGTATGGGGGATGCAGGACTATTCCACTTGGATCTAGCCTGAAGCTGGTGTAGATATTCCGCACGCCAGCGCCGCCAGAACGACTGCACGAGTTTATCCAGCAGAGTACGTCTCTGGAGCAAGCTTGAAGAGTGTGCTTCAGGAGTCGGAAATGACTATAATGGCACTGAGTTCAGAAAATGTGCAGGGCTTAACGCGGATGGTTCTGCAGGGTCACTACTCAATGCCGTGAGCGGACGCGAGTTGATCAGTGCCTCGACTTGTGCAAGGATAGTTAAAAGCTCTTCGTAAGAGAGGATCTGTTGACCTATGTATAACCTTGAAGAGATGCGTTTTAATTACTTTGACCATGCTTTCCCAACATCCACCGAAATGTGGTGATGCTGGTGGAATAAACTTCCAGTCAATATGATCTATGGAAAGTTCTTCCTGAAGACGAGTACGATATTCTTCCCTGAGAAACTTATAAAGGTCGCGTAAATAAGAGCTTGCGCCCACAAAACAAGTGCCGTTATCCGTGTACAAACACTGTATAGGGCCGCGCCGTGAGAGAAATCGTTTAAGGGCTGCCAGGAATGACACCGTGCTTAAATCTGTCGCAACTTCAATATGCGTAGCGCGCGTCGTTAAGCATGTAAAAATACATAGCCAGGCTTTACGGCTTTTAACACCTCGACCACGCACTGGCGTATACTGCAGTGGTCTTGCGTAATCACAACCGGTGTGTGTAAACGCTTTAGCAACCTGGTTGACGCGCTGGCTAGGGAGATCGGCCATGGGAGGGAAAGTCGGACGCGGACGAAATTTGAAACAGACGTTACATTTATGTATTCTGTGACGAATTATTCGTCGAGCGGCTAAAATCCAATACTTATGCCTAAGTAAGGACATAAGCAACTCTGGACCGGCATGGAGGTGCTTCTTGTGATAAAAATCAACAAGAAGGTCTACAACATGATCATGTCGCGGCAGAATGCAAGGATGCTTGTAGTTATAAGGTTCATCCGAATTTGACCGACAACCCCCAACGCGTATGACGCCGTGTTCATCGAGAAACGGCTTGAGTCTAAGGATAGCGGGAGAACAAGGTACATTGTCTTTCAAATTTTGAATGTCGTTACTAAAATGAACAGCCTGTACAGCTCGTAGTAACTTACATTCTGCGAATTTGATATCAGTACTTGATACAAAAGTCTCATTAGGTAGGTGCCTAAGAAACCTGTAGACATAAACGATGGCGCGGAGTAACTTAGACCACGATGACATGCGTAGTGCGAGTGCATAGATGTAAGACTCCGCAACCTCAGCAATCACGGGATAAGAAACAGACTTCCGTTCGGGTACATCTTCGTCTTCTGCACTGTGATCAAAGGGTTGCATGGACCATTCTGACGGATCATGGGAAATCCAAGAAGGTTCACGATGCCACAATGGATGATGCAGAAGATTAAGTGGAGTGACACCACGAGACAAGCAATCTGCGGGGTTCTCAATACCCGCGACGTGATTGAAACAAGTAGCAGGAACCAGTTCAATCAATTTGCTAACGCGGTTGGCAACAAAAGTCTGCCAGCGATGAGGAGAAGAATGAATCCAAGCGAGCACTACTTTGGAGTCAGAAAATGCGTATATTTTATTAGTGGGGCAAAACTGTGTCTTGAACCTTGCGGAGCAACTGAGACAGCAGAAGGGCCGCGCACAACTCCAGTCTCGCAACCGAAATGGTTTTAACAGGCGAGACCTTAGACTTGGCACAAACTAACTGCACCGAGTAGTTAGAACCAATGCGGACTTGCAGATATACGACTCCGCCGTAAGCACGCTCGCTGGCGTCAGCGAAACCTATTAAGTTGATGGTACATCCATCTACCAACCCAAGATGACACGGAATAGTAATTTGATTGAGCGCGGTAAGCTCAATACAAAACTGGCCCCAAGCGGCGACAATATGGTCAGGGGGTGTTTCATCCCACTCACACTTTGATAGCCAAAGCTCTTTGATCAAGAGCTTGGCGTGCAAAATTGTGGGAGCCACAAAACCCATTATGTCCCATAGTCGAGCCACTGTGGACAGCATAGTGCGTTTGGTGCACTTATCATCTGGTGGTGAGACGTCAAACCGAAAACTATCGCAGGATTTGTCTCAGCGTAAACCGAGAACCTTATGCGGTACAGACTTCTCAAACTCAATGTCTGGAGAAGCCTTATGAGAATCTGGTATGCGTGCGAGAACCTCCTTAGAGTTGCTTGTCCATTTGACAAGATCAAACTGGCCTCGCTTGAAAAGCTTAATTAGCTCTTCACAAATCGAAATTGCTAGCGGAGCGGATATGACACTACAATCAATATCATCCATATACAAAGCGGAAGTAGCAACAGCTGCTGCGGCGGGAAAGTGATCGCCTTCATCAGCGATCAACTGGCGAACAACTCGTAACGCGTGATATGGGCTAGACTTGAGTCTAAAACAAACACGATTGAACTGATACACAGATAAAAGTTCTTTCTTGTTAAAACGATAAAAAATCCGTTGAAATCTACGGTCAGACTCGCAAACGCCGATATTGAGGAACATTTGGCGGCAATCAGCTGACAGAGCGATTTGGAAAAGACGAAACTTTATTATGATGTTAAATTAATCACCCTGTAGATTGGGGCCGGCATGCAAAATGTCATTAATCGACTGACCCCATGTAGTCTTACAACTAGCATCTAAAACCACACGAAGTTTAGTAGAGGTTTTATCTTCGCGAACTACGACGTGATGCGGGATATAATATGAGGGTAGAGGGTTGCCCTCGTTGTTTACAACTACACTCAAAAAACCTTTATCTATGTAGTCACGAATGACGTCATTATAGGCGCTGCGTAACTTAAGTGATGCATCAAGTTTACGTTCCAAACAATGGAAACGTCTGAGCGCAGCAGCGTACGAGTCGCCTAACGAATAAGGGTCACCACAGAATGGCAACGCCACAACGTCTCTGCCACTGTCGTCACGAACAGTGGTAGCGCGGAAATGTTCTTCACACTCGAGATCTTTACGGCTCATCAAGGGCGGTGCGGTAACCTCTTCAAGCTCCCAAAATCGCTTGAGAAGTGAATCAGTATTATTTTCTTGAAGAACAGAACAACAGCAAGACGTAACGTATTGAGAAGTATGTAATGTAGGTACGGTACCCATAATCACATACCCAAATACCGTCTCAATAGCGGGCGGTAAGTTATTTTGCTCACTACGTACCACTTTAGTTAGTAGCAAGTGCGGCAATATTGCGGCTCCGATCAAAACATCAATGTCTGCCGGATTCGCAAACTCCGAGTCTGCCAGCGGCAATGACTCGAGGTGTGTGAGAAGCGATACGTCTACATTAGCGTTTGGCAATGTGTCCGTAATACGCTCCACGATAAGCGAAGAAATGTTAAAATAAATGTTCCTATCAAAACGCGAATGTATTTTAATATCTACGGAACCCTTGCAATGTTTTTCTGATCCGCCTATCCCTTTGACGGTTGAGTTAGTATTTTTAAAGTTATTCCACAATCCGAGGCGTTTGAAGCATTCCGATGTTATTATATTGGTCTGAGACGCGCTATCGAGTAGACAACGTACCATGTGCGGCGACCCATTAACATCATAAACGATAACTTGCGCTGTCGCTAACAGAACAGTCTTAGACGTGATACACTGATAGACGTGATAGATGCGCGAGTGCCGTCCTCGCGTGCGCGTCACCCGCGCAATGGACGTCGTACACAACGATACTTCACCCTAAGGCGTGGAGGGGGAAGTCACCGTGGCCTGCACCTGCGACGGAAGTGTGTCAAGGTTAACGGCTTGGCTTGACCACGGGTTACCTTTATCGAAATGTAGCAATGAATGATGTTTTTGATTACATGAGCGACACTTTGTCTTACTAGAACAATTACTTGTTTTATGTTTTATGCTTAAGCAATTAATGCAAGCTTTGTTATCTTTTACGCACTTGAAACGAGCAGTCGGATTTAGACTATTGAAGGCGGGACACTTATAGAAATGGTCGTGCACTATATTACTGCACAGACACTTCTGTGAATTATTACTATTAGATTCCGAGCATTTTACGTAAGATTGTGGATTAGGGACCGAGTTATTATTACTATTTGGCACTTTATTCGACCTTTGTTTGTTGTTGTTAGTGTTAGACGGGCCAGGTGAACCAGACTGTGTATTATGAAATATTCGACTCTGATCTTCGATGAACGAAATAAAACTATCTAGTGTAGGTATTTTATTATTGCGTTCCGTCATCTCGAAAGCACGAATTGTATCAGTGTCAAACTTTTTTAAAGCGAGTTGAAGCCACATAAAGTCGGAAAGATCTTCTAATTTTAAGTTCCTAAGAGAATTAACCGCGGTTACGAAGTTATCTATAAATAGCTGGAAATTCGAGACAGATGCGGCACCGGACAGTTTAAGATTTAAAGCTTGGTCAAAGTAGGGACGCTAGGACGCGCGTGTCTTGATATCTGTCAAGTAGTGACTGAAATATGACCTGATAATTCTCAGCACTGGGTGTGACACCTGCAAATACGGACTGGGCCTTCGGTGACAGTTTACCTATTAAATAGTACAACCTGTCCGCATCTGTCAGAGAACCATTATCGTGCACTGTAGACTTAAAACTCGCATAGAACAACAGCCAATTTCGTATATCTCCGTCAAACGACATAATCTCGATTGGCGATAATTTCGGCTTGCGGGCCGCGGCAACGGGCTCTGCTGAACATTTACCCTCCAATTGCGATTGTATACGCTTAATAATACAATAAAGATCTTCGAATGAGGTGTACGCCTGATAATCCGGTTTTTCATCAGGATTGATAGAAAGTAAATAATCTTGTGTTATAATCGTCTAACAACTTATGAAAATCTGTTCGAATATTATCCACTGTCATACAATAGCTAAGGAATGATTCCCTATTACTGTCAGACGCGGCTGCGGTCTTTGACCGCTCGTAAATGTTTTGAATGCGCTCAAATAAAACATTGCGTTTTGCTTCTAAGATTGTCATCTCTTTGTCTTCCGACACGCGTGACTTCTTTTGTTGTGACATGCTTAAGTAAGTATAAGCTAATGAAACCGAAACAAAATAAGAATATCTAAAGTACCTATTATTTTACCTAAGTAGGCTAAGTAGGCAACACTTTAGAGCTGTGGAATTAAAAGTTGCTCGAAATATGAGATTTACAAGACAACTATGATAGTTCCAGAAATAATAATTGAGTAAGTAGGTAGCTACATAAAAGTTTACCTACTGATGCGGGCGGAAACAACCATGTGACGGTTATTTGAATAGACTAGGAGTATAGCTAGGTGCTATAACTGCCTAGGTATACCGATATAACGTATAAAAACGTAAATGAGTCCGGCTCGAAGGACCAAAAAAAATGGTTCAGCGCTACACCGAAACCAAAGATTCTAGGCGATTTGGAGAAGGATTAATGGACTGTATCTAAAGGACGGCGAGTTTTGCTCGCCTAGAAGGGATAAGGGAAGAGGATTGTGAGTGGGTATAGGATATTCAAAGGATGTTGAAGGATGAGGGGCACCTACCTTATACGTCAGTCCTCTTTCCTTGCAAATGGCAGCCTCCTGGTGTCTTCGAGAACCCTGAAGCTGTTTGAATCACTCCACTACACAAATCACTTTCACTCACGGGCGGTTTTTAGTATAAAGCGGGAGCGGTAAAATTATAGCGGTGCGGTGCGGCGGTATGGCGGACACGTTATGTTTTGCGTCTCCAAAGTTCTGGACTGTCTCTCGCGTCGTTGATCGCGGCGACCAATCCGCGAAAGGCGTGTCCCTTCCAGGGAATGGGATAGACAGGGATAGAAACAAAAGGCATCGCTTGCATTGGCCAAGCAGCGACGAACCATTGACGTTGATGTGATTAGTTTCGATGGAAAGGTAGATGGCGCTACCATATCTGCTATTTTAAACACATTCGTCATTCCAACACGATCCCATTGTCATTTTGCTAAAAGTTCGTAGTCTGGTAATTCATAATAATCGTTTAGTGATCGATCAGTGGTCTCGTAATAGAATTGTGGCAGAATGATATTGTTGTGTTGCCATCGATAAAAAAAAACATTAGAAGACATGATTTTTGAAAAACTACCATTAAAATTTGATTTTTTTGTCATACCAGATTGCATTTATATATATTTTAAATATTACTTACTACTCTTATCAGCGCTCTGAAGTTGTATTAAGTTCGTGAAAAGCAAAAAAACAATGAATTTAACCATTCAATTCCATAATATTTTTTCTGTTTAGCTGTCAAAGTCAAATCATGTTTTGACGTAAGAACTGTCAACACTCATGCATTTTTGTAAACAAAGTCCTAGTTTGTTGTATTTCTCAATGCACTGCGTTGAATTGATAAATACCGAGTAGCTTGTTTGTTTCTCAAAGAGCCAAAACGAAGATATCAATGGAAAATGCTTTATGGATAACAAATTTGAAAGCAAATGATACAGCAAGGTTATGCAGTTCACACCTCATAGAAAGGTGATTATATCGACAGGAGTAAATACTATAATAAAATATAGCGAGTTAACTACTAAATGTGTTTATATTCGAAGAAGAATTATTGGTATAACCAAAACATAAAATATTGAAGATTGAGTGAGATCATAGTCACATTCCTATTACAATTAAAATATTATTTATGTTTCATGTGTTGTAACTGTATCAAGAAGAAAAATAAAACTCATAATTATGTGTTATTATTAAAAATGTTGTTTTATTAAAGATAAATAATTTCTGTACATGAATTTATTAAGAATTATTGGTTCCAGATTATAGACACAAAAATTAAACACTATTCTCATATACTATCATAAATTTGTATTAATTATCAAACCTCACTTTTGCATCTAATAGCAAAGCAACTTTCTTCATACTGGCTTTGCAGAATCCTCACAAATATGTATGTCTCAAACAGATGAATATGAGCGGTCACAAAAGTCATAAAAAAGTTGCCCGTTTGGTTGAATTTTGTATCTGTAAGAGAGATAAGTAAATATTTATAAACACACCACTCATTGCATCAGATTCTTATATACTAAGATCTTCTATACTATGCAATTCATTAAAAAACTTGTTTCATCGTTATTCAGACATTATTGAATTGAATTCTGTAAATTCTTTACAAGACTCCATAAAATGTAGGTAGAATATATTGATAAATTAGTAACACTATATAAAGCCAGGTCACTATATAGTCATCATCATCATTATCCTAATACTTTCATTTCCCATGTGTAAAAACATTACCGCTCCTGTCAAGTCGGTATGGCAATAATACTTCAAAGTATCACATAGGTATGACATTATCATTTATTTAAGTACTGCTAGTCACTATCTATAGTCATCATTATCATAACACTTCCCAATCGGTAAAAACATTACCCTTTCCTCTTAGCTCCGCCACTCAGATGAACTAAGTTCATCTGAACTCCGCCATAGTTGGGTTAAAAGCACTGCTACAAACTTACCTTTGAAAATATCATTGAATTTCCTGTTTCTTATGTTTGGAATATGAGTATTTAGCTTTGATGTCCTTGTATATTTGGGAAGGCAGAATGTACATGTACAGTCTACTTGAAGATTCAATTCGGAAAACCACAAACTGAACTTGGCGAACTATAATATTCCTTTCCATTTAATATATTGATGGTACCTGTATTTTATATAATGCCTCTGTATCTTCTTTACGCCGCGGACCGCGACACAGTAATTGGCAAAATGTCATGGAGGGCACCCTGTCCAATCAAGGTCTGGTACTGGTAAGATCCTGATGCGTAAAATGAGTGCTACCAGAATCTGCAATAAAAATATAACATTAATCAACTCATTTCCTATATAAAGGAATTGAATAATCTTAATATATAAAATCCTTGCGTTACTGACTGACTGACAGACACGCTACAGCAGAAACTATTGGGCGCAGGAAGCTGAAATTTGGCATGTATGTTCCTTGGGGACCGTAAGGGTGCACTAAGAAGGGATTTCCCGAAATTCCCACGGAATCGGCCAAAACGGGTAAATTAAAAAAAAATCCAGGCGTAGCTGCTGGCGTCCTCTAGTAAATCAATATAAACTTCAGTTTACTCACCTTAATTCCTGCCGATACGCTATCGTTTTGACGCGGTCTGGCCTTAAGGGGAATGAGTTTTTGAATTAACTCCCTTACTGAAACTTTTCTAAGGTTAAACGTTTTTACAAATTCCTCCTCGGGAATATTCGTAAAAGTGTTTGTAGTCATCCTCGTTAAGCGACAGGCTCGTTATTTAGCTCGAGAATATTAGTTCGCAGTGAATGCATTGTCCCCTTTTCGTAGTACATTAAACTCTTTGATTGTCTGTCACTATGTTTCACAATCAAACACTCGGCAAAAGCAATGATTGCACGATGGCGTTACGATGGTAGGTCACTGATCAAAGGGACTGTCAAAATATTAAGAGATTACCGCATACGTCAGTTATTGATTTGTCATTATGTAGGTACGAGACTACCATCTATGCCATGTCTTTCAATGGAGTGTCAGTGGCTGACCATCGGAAAATCATAATGACAACATTGTAACAGTAGACTACCAAAATTGTCAAAATCAACAATTATGAAGTCATTGATAGACCATTTTGGCACTATTGTAATAGCAGACTTGAGCCCCAGGACGATAATAGGACTTGATAAGTACTTATAGCTAAATAAAAAAATTATAGTTGATATCTTTTTTTCAAGAATTTCCAATGGGTAAAAAAGTTGGTGTATTCGAAAACTTTCTTTTAATTCACATTAACAAAATACATACATACATACATATCGTCACGGCTTTTATCCCCGAAGGGGTAGGCAGAGGTGTATTTCTACACCTACTTTTCGCCAGATATACTTTCATCATCATCAGTCCTTTATACTGTCCCACTGCTGGGCACGGGCCTCTTCTAACTTTGAGAAGGGTAAGGCCATAGTCCACCACGCTGGCCAAGTGCGGGTTGGCAGACTTCACATGTCTTTCGAGAACATTATGGAGAACTCTCAGACATGCAGGTTTCCTCACGATGTATTCCTTCACCGTTTAGCAAGCGATAATTAACAATTTAACAGATATACTTTAGTCCCACGTAATAAGGGGCGAGCCTATTGCCGTACCGGGCACGTTTCCAGACTCCGTGCTGCTATTGACAATTTCGTGACAGAAAAACCCAATAACACTGCCCGACCTAGGAATCGAACCCGGGATCTCCCTATCCCACGCGCAAATTTATGCCGCGAGACCAACGAGGCAGTCGTATAGGGTTTGATGTCGAGTTTTCCGTCTCTACGCAAAGATGGTATTTGCATCGTGTTATCCCTTAGTCGCCTCTTACGACACCCACGGGAAGATAGGGGGTGGTGACACTTGTATTCTATGCCGTCAACCACACGGCCGTCAATTAACAAAATATAATTATAAAATATATATTTTTATTTTTTTTTAAATACTACTCACGCACGAGGACTAAACCCTGTGTCGCGGGAGTCTTTACAAACATACAACTAACGGACACAATGAACACCCTTTATTTTAATACTTTTTGTCATCTTTGTATTGAGGAGTGATGTGTGTTCTCTTCTCACAGATCTGTGAATAACATGGATTGAACGTACCTACGAAATTAGCGTGCATATCTACGAAATGATGTGGAGAGTAAAATGGCTGCCGTTGGGTTGGACTCCAGAATATAATCGATATCGACATTGAGCCGGTTAGAGGTAAATAATACATAACAGTAGATTAAGAAAAATATGTAAATTGATATTTGTATATGTTACTTTAAATCTTTTGCCAAATTAAATAGTTTATTCCATAATGCAAATGCGGGCGCTCATGGTAAAGTGAAAAACGTCCCATGTATCATGTAAATAATTCTCTGGTAGCCAATATCGATATTGTGTCGCTGTGAAAGTACCGGACATGAATGGCACCATACATACCGTAATGAAACACACAGCTACACTGAAATACCATGAGGGGGTAAAAAAAATCATAATTGATTAATCAATTTTATTTACTTGTTTTTATCTGTATATATAGAATCCTTGCGTTACTGACTGCCTGACAGATAAGCTACAGCCAAAAGTAATAATAAAAATAATAATAAAGTATAGGTGCAGAAAGCTAAAATTTGGCATGTTTGGTCTTTGGGGATCGAAGGAGTGCACTAAGAAGGAGTTTCTTGAAATTCCTCAGGGATCGGACAGAAACAGTCAAATAAAAAAATGTGCAGGTGTAGCTGTGGGCGTCCTCTTGTTTATAAATAAAATTATTTTCTTCAACGTTTCATTGCTAGGAATTCTCGCAAACAGTTGCTGTTCATATTACCTGTTGGCAAAAAACATACTTAATATAATTATTTTAACTGCTCATTTTCCTCAACATTGAGCAGGATGCAACGGTTTTGGGTTTTATGTAATCAGGGCTAAGTAAAGTAAGTTAGTCAAATATCGCTTTTCCTTTACTAGATACAGACAAAATTGAGGGAATGTTTCATTTATTTCCGTTTCCAGACACGAAATATTTTAAAATATTATAGTTTGTGGTAGTATCTATACATTACGGATATATCGATAACCCATATTGACATTGGCAGTATCATCACTACTAACCTGTAATACGTAAATATGCAAAATTCCAAACTACAAAAATAACAACATTTAGGCCATAACGAAGCTAAAAACTGTTAAATTAACTATAAAAAGAACCTCTTGTAACAATATTTGTACAAATACTAATCCTATTCAACAATTTAAGTTATAACTTGTTACTTACTTGTGAAGAGTACATTTGTGTTGATTATAGCTTTATCTTGCACTGCCACAGTTCAAATCAACACTTAGGCATGATTTCACGATCCCTAGCAAAGCCTGAAGCACTGATTCAACTGGTTTTTAGACATATTTATGCACAAAAATAAAATTATTATGCTCGATACACAACGATTTGACAGCAGATGTACCACACAACTTGTCGAATAATATGACGACACTGGCACGATCAAAGAAATATAACCTTACTAGTCCAACTTCTCTGGGCACGATTGACATTTCTAATAAAACATCGTTATGATGAATGTATTCAGTAAACTATAGCTATCTCTTTTTTCTGACAGGGATATCCCTAAGGCAAAACGAGACAATACTATGTTTGGTGGGTTTATGTCGATTTTGTATAAATATATATAATGAAAAGTATCCATATTATGTACTATTTGTCTTCTCCATATCAAGATATATAATTCTTTTCTCAAAGTCTCTTCTAGGGTTCTCTTGATAATCTGTGAGTGGTATGTCATATAGATTTTGTCAAATTTTAAAAACTTTTATTTATTATGAGTCGTAAAATCTAGTTTCTCCTGAATTATTAGCATGTAATGAATTTCCTTTGATCTAATTGAAAGATGGATCTTATTCCTCGATCGAATTTTTGGGCAATATTATTTATATTCCTGTCTCAAGTGCCAACCCGAGATATGCAAGTGAGTAAATGTTTTAAGTAATTCATTATAAAGGTATGAATATTGATGTACATCGTGAGGAAACCTGCATGTCTGAGAGTTCTCCATAATGGTCTCGAAAGACATGTGAAGTCTGCCAAACCGCACTTGGCCAGCAGTGGGACAGTTTAAATAGAGGGTTGATGATGATGATGGTGGATAAATATTTATTGTCTAGTACCCATAGTACAAGTTCTGCTTATTTTGGGACTAAAATAAAATAATTAACAGTATGTGTTACATCATTGCATAAATCACCGGTTTGTAAGACATTTGGTTAACGATTTTCTTAATGTTGTATCAGTTGAGTCTGAAATTTACTCAATGTACCATTTAACTTCTAGGATACATCTACGCTGAGAGTAAAATATACAACAAAAGGTGATATAAGTGACCCAGAACAAATCTACGCTGTTTTGCGTAGTTCTATTGTGTGTGACAACGGAGTGAACAACCGCATGCGTACTTCATGTACGAGTCAAACAGGTAATATATCACAATTTTACGTTATAAATATTGTAGCGCTCGTAGCAAGACTTGGCTTACCTATCGTAACAGGTCGGACATGTTAAGCAATGCTTGAACAGGTCGCGTCGGTGTGACATTTATACCAGTGCGCTACCCTACATCGGCGAGCACGAAAAGCTGTCTGTCCTGGGTAAGTCTCAGGACAAGAGTTGCTGGGCCATATTGGAGGCTTTTGGGTGGCCTTAAAACTAATAACACAAGTAGTAGGCCACATAATATATACACAAAAAGAACATGTATAAATATCGTGAAAATTTATATATAAGTCGTGGGTTCGATTCCCACCCAGGATAAAGCCATAGTATAAGCTCTGCTTAGTTAGGGATCACATGACCATATAATGTGAGTTGTCCTAGGAAATCATCCTTGGTAAAAAATAAAATTACATTTATGAGGGTCTAACACTAACACGATATCGGTTTCAGATATTAGTTCATTTCAGCCTCAAGACAGTGACAATTTGGACACCACGCAACCATGAAGAGAAAATAACATTTACTTTTTATTACATTTACTGGGTATGTAATGTTTTCGATTTCGTTTGTATTGCAACATTTTTGTAACTTTACAATTGCTTTTGTAAATAATACAACCGCCTGAAATATGCCATTTATTAATAAACTGTTCGGTGGATATGAAAACTTTATTTTCTTCTAGAGGATGCTCGAAGCTACGATCGCAGTTTTTATTTAAATTAAACGGTTCTTCCCAATCCTGTGGGAATTTATGCAAATCCTTTCATAGTATACCCTTATGATTTCCAACGAACATTTATGCAAAATTTCAGCTTCTTGCGCCCAATAGCTTAGCTGTGTGTTGTCTGTCTTTTTCTGTCTACATTTTATTTATACATATCTTCTTAAAGTTTAACTTGATTTTCATCTGTTTATTTTACATTCTCAATGTAGCTTTAAACATCATTAAAGCCTCACATGTTTACTTCAACGTCAAAGAAATCGTTCAATTCTTTTAGAGCTCACGTATAGAAGTGTAAGCCAGTATTGTTTTCATATTCTAGAAATCTAGAGCTTTAAAGGGTACTGTAATTACAAAAACGTTTTTGTGTTTTTTGTATTTGAAAGTTACCGTGTGGTTGACGGCATAGAATATAAGTGTCACCACCCCCTATCTTCCTGTGGGTGTCGTAAGAGGCGACTAAGGGATAACACGATGCAAATACCACCTTTGCGTAGAGACGGAACTCGACATCAAACCCTATACGACTGCCTCGTTGGTCTCGCGGCATTAATGTGCGCGTGGGATTGGGAGGTCCCGGGTTCGATTCCTGGGTCGGGCAGTGTTATTGGGTTTTTCTGTCACGAAATTCTCAGTAGCAGCACGGAGTCTGGAAATGTGCCCGGTACGGCAATAGGTTCGCCCGTTATTACGTGGGACTAAAGTATATGTGGCGAAAAGTGGGTGTAGAAATACACCTCTGCCTACCCCTTCGGGGATAAAAGGCGTGACGATATGTATGTGTATGTATGTATTTTGTTAATGTGAATTAAAAGAAAGTTTTCGAATACACAAACTTTTTTACCCATTGGAAATTCTTGAAAAAAAGATATCAACTATAATTTTTTTATTTAGCTATAAGTACTTATCAAGTCCTATTATCGTCCTGGGGCTCAAGTCTGCTATAACAATAGTGCCAAAATGGTCTATATTTGAAAATTAAATACTGGTTTGCGAATTTTCCATAATGTTCTCAAAAGATATGTCATTGTGAATTCTGCCAATCTGGACCCTTGGCCTGAGCGGTGGGCTATAAGCCTTACCCTTTTCAGAGTGTGAAGAAGTCCGTGCCCAGCAGTGGGGTTGGATGGGGCAGTTTATATACAGACTGATATGTATGATATATATATATATATATGTCCGTGTGGTGACGGATTAAGAATACGGAATGTCACCACCCCATACCATCCCATGGGTGTCGTAAGAGCCGACAGAGGGAGCATATTATCCAGAGAACAGCACTGTAAGAGAAGGAAAACTTGATACAAACCCTATACCAATCCGTTTGGCCAGCGTGGTATAGAAGACCAATTCCTCCTTTCAAAGGAGAGGCCTAGTCCAGCAGTGGACTGTTAAGGGCTGATGATATATATATATATATATGATATTTCAGAAATAATTATTTATGTAGTATTATTTGTGTATTTGCTGTTTTAAAACAATAATTACTTTCGAACCAGTTAACACCTCGTAATTGTGCTGCTCTTCAAGATAATAGTTTCTTTAGTAATACGCAGTTATGTTTAAAATAATAATAGTTATGAATTCAGTCAAATTATTTGAAATTTCATGAGTATTGAGTATATAAACTGATTTGGTTTAATAATATTAACAAATCCATTAGTAATCTAGCTCGTAATATTTTGTATGAATTGATGAATTTAAGCCACAAATGGTCACGCAATTAGTACCACAATTATTAATAGAAAATTAGTGGAGATATCAACAGACTGCCATGTAGAGCGTATCAGGTTCGAATCCACGGCGTACACCATTGACTTTTCGAAGTTATGTGCTTATTAAACAGTTAATTATCGCTTGCCCTGTGCCTCTGAGAGTACGTTAAGCCGTCGGTTCCGGCTGTCACGAGTCAGTATCACTGTATAAAAGTAGTATAAAGCTGACACTGGTCTAAACCATGGAATATCAGAAGGGTGATTACACTTTACAAAGTGAATGGATTTTAATCCAGCTGTACCATACATCATATAGGACTTGTGATTTCCATGAAATATTTAAATGAATAAAATAGACTAGTAAGCGGACCCCAGATTGAAACTGGGATGACGCTAAGAGGATGATGATGATTTAAATGAATAAAATGTATGAAAAATTAAATCCTGTGTCGCGGAGGACCTTAAAACATACAACCAACGGACACAAAATAACACCCAGACTCGAAACAAAAATTTATGGATTTATGGACACAAAGTGTTGTCTCGTGTGGGATCGAACCCACAACACTCGGTGCAGTGTCAAGCGGTTAGGTGGCCGCTTAAACCACTACGCCAACCGTGCAGTCAACTTTTACACACCTGCATTATTACACACCCGCATTCTCCCTATTGCCATCTACCGGGCACATTGTAAAGCGAGCTACGAGGGGAGTTCAATGTATTCTCGGTATAGGTATGAAGGAAAAGGCGGAAAATTCTGAATAAATTTTATTTTTCAATATACTCCCCTAACATCTCAATACATTTATTTGTTCGTGAAAGTAACTTTTCAATTCCCTCTGAAAAATATTTTTCTTCATGGCCCGAAAAATGTTCGTTTATTGCTCCCTTCAACTCTTCATCGTCCGAAAAATGCTTTCCGCGAAGGTCTTTTTTAAGATTAGGGAATAGATAATAATCACTAGGGGCCAGGTCCGGACTGTAGGGTGGATGATTGATTTCTTCAAATTCGTACTCCCGCACAGCAGCCTGGGCAAGGCGCGCCTTGTGAACCGGCGCGTTGTCGTGAAGCAGCAACACACCTGCGGTTAATTTTCCACGTCTTTTTTCTTTAATTCCCTACTTTAAATTACGCAGGGTGGTTGCGTATGATGCAGCAGTAATACTTTGACCTTTTTTTGTGCACTCGATTAGCAAGATTCCCTTAGAATCCCAAAACACCGTGGCCATGAGCTTTCCTGCGGACGGAGTGACTTTGAACTTCTTCGGCGGGTCTGATCCTTTTTTGTACCACTGCATAGACTCTTGCTTGCTCTCAGGGTCATAATGATGAACCCACGTTTCATCACCAGTAACAATCCGATCGAAAATACTTTGCGGATTTTCACCACAGAGGTCCAAAAACTCCTTACAACAGTCAACTCGCATTTGTTTCTGTAGCGCGGTGAGCATTCGCGGCACCCATCTTGCACTGACCTTTGAAAAATCCAGGCGCTCATGAAGGATTGTGTGAATGGTACCTACGGATAGCTTAGTCATTTCTTCTAATGTTTTCACTCTTACACGGGCATCTTGAAGTACAAGTTTTTCGACTAATTTGACGTTTTCTTCAGTAGCGGCACAAATTGGCCCACCAGCGCGGGGGTCGTCTTCAATGCTCTCTCTACCCCGTTTGAATTCACTTGATCACTTCTAAATTATAGATAATGAAGGCGCAGAATCTTGGTAAACAGCCACCATTTCTTCATGGATAATTTTTTGAGTTTTTCCTTGTTTTGTGAGGAATTTTATCACTGCACGATGCTCGATTTTTTTCATCATTGTCGAATCAGTCATCATAGTTGTCTTTTCGCAATGATATCATGAATACTAATGGTGGCAATTAAATGAAATTTTGTATTTATACCCTCAAAGAGTGTCATTAACTAATGAGATAATTAACGTACCCTTATCATTAGTATATCACCTCGATACCGAGAATACATTGAACTCCCCTCGTATAATTAACATTTTTAATACCCACATAACTTCGAAAAGTCAGAGGTGTGTGCCCGGTGTAACTGTGGAGCCAACCCGAGACCAACGTTTTGGCAGTCCGTTACGTATACCACTGGGGTATCACAAAACTAGGATATAGAGTGTACTCTATAATTATCCTCTTGGTGAACGAAAATAACTGATGTAAACCGCCACATCGTCCATCAGAGCCGAGTCAAATGACCTTCTCTCACAACATACATCATTTGTTTCCATGTCCTTTGCTAGGCCACTAAACCGACCATTTTTATTCGTCCCGGCCTTTTGTGTGTACCTTTATTTAATAGGCCTCTTTCTGTTAAGATACACTTTATAGCTCATATAGCTTATATCTTAACTACAATGAATTAACTCTTCTTATAATGAGAAGAAGCCCGTGCCCAGTAGTAGAAGTTTATGTTATACGTGAATGAAATACCGATTACCCATAATATTAAACTCATGCGTTCAATGGAATTGTAATGATATACCTACAAAGATGAAAAATCAAACCCATCAAACTTATACAAATTGCCGCAAATAAATGTTAAGCTCACAGAAGAGGCCTACGACCGGCAGAAGACTGATACAGGCTCCATGATAATGAATTTTTAAACCATACCAGCTTAATTTGGCTGATGAGCAACAATGATGAGTAATTGAATTGATTCAAGAATTTCACATAACCATCTTAATATATAAAATCCTTGCGTTACTGACTAACTGACGGACACGCTACAGCCGAAACTATTGGGCGCAGGAAGCTGAAATTTGGCATGTATGTTCCTTGGGGACCGTAGGGGTGCACTAAGGAGGGATTTCCCAAAATTCCCACGGGAGCGGCCAAAACGGGTAAAAAAAATTGCATTTTTTAATTATTATCAAGTAATGAAACGAACGAATGATGAAAAGTATCTCATGTCTTTTTACCCGTGTACAGAGCTCACAGATTTGATACAGTGTAACCATGGTAAAGCTTATTATGAACTTGTGTAATTTTTTTAATTTTTTTTTTATGTTAATAGGCGGCAAACAAGCAGACGGATTGCCTGATGGTAAGCAATTACCGCCGCCCATGGACACAAGCAACATCACAGGAGTCACAAGTGCGTTGCCGCCCCTTGGGGTCGGGAAAAGGGATAGGATGAGGAGTGGGATGAGGGAGAAGGAATAGGGGATAGGGCCTCCGGCACTCTCACTCGCCGAACGAAACGCAACAGTTTAGGTACTGTTACTTTACGTCGATTTTCTGTCAGAGGGTAGTACTTCCCTGGTGGAGCCGGCCCATTCATGCTGAAGTCAGCAAGGCTCTACTACCTTGAAATGTCATACTTGCCCTTAAGACCAAGTTAATCTAGGTAAATTTTAGTTCTTAATTTTTGGCAGTAGTACTTTAGAAAACTGTCGTATTTTTAAAATCTCTGTTTGTTTTCTTTATTTTAAAAGGACTTTGAGCCATAGTTGACTATGTCAGTCCTATAAACGTAAAACATAATACAGAAAGTATATGTATAATCTTGTAATGCCTGTGTTGTACACTCTGCTACACTTAGATATTATTATTACTATTAGTCAACTTATCTTTTAGTTAATATAAGACCACAGTTGCCTCCGACGTAGGATTAGACAAAATACTTAGAAATATTCCAACATCATATACTTTTAGTTTAAACTGAGATTTTAATTGAGCTCTCAGGCTTTCTGTCCGTACACACTCTGTTAGAAAGTGATGTACATCTTCAACAACATGACATGACAAGCAATTGGGTGATACCGTTTTTCTAACCAAAAACTTAAGGTTATTTAATGGCATGTGACCTGGGGCCCAATTCCGCTAAATAAATATAGTCGCGATATGATGTCTGTGTCATACTTACGTCACAAAAAGCGTATTTTTCTAAATTATATGATATTTGAATGAAATTGTAACGAGATCGTATGTGTCAACGACGAACTGTTTATTTTAAATTATACGATAATGACATAAGGTTATCAGAATACCGCTTTTAAATCCATTCAAAATATGATATCAATGTCATATAAAAATAGCAGAATTGGCCCCCTGATCTCAATCTACAAGCTATAACAATTAATCTTCTACATAGTTTAATATTAACTAACCATGGTATCTGAAATGGCTTGCTCTAACCAACTTTATTCCACACCCCTTTGTTAGTAGAATACTGTTAAACTCTGACTGCCAGGTGCCCTGCATAAGCCTTTTGTACTTTAATAGAATGTCACTAAACTCAGATAAAACAAATGTCTCTGTACCACTCATTACAGCCTCCTTAGCTAACTTATCTACCTCCTCGTTACCGGTAATACCAATGTGAGCTGGAATCCATTGAAGTCTCAAAGTAAAGCCCGCAGAAATCATATTCTGAATCTTTTTAGGGTTCCGTACATAAAAGGTAAAAATGGGACCCTATTACTAAGCCTCCGCTGTCTGTCTGTCTGTCACCAGGCTGTATCTAATCAACCGTGATAGTTAGAAAGCTGAAATTTTCACAAATTATGTATTTCTGTTGCCGCTATAACAGCAAATACTAAAAATAAAAAAATGAAAATAATAAGGGAAGTCCCATACAATAAACGTGTTATTTTTCGTATTTTTGGCTTAATAATACTAACGGTAACAGGAAGACGCTTAACATTTTCACAGAATATGTAGTTGTACCTATATTACTTTCAAAATAAATAATTAAATTTAAAAAAAAGTTAATTAAAGGGGGGCTCCCATACAACAAACGTAATTTTTAAGCAATTTCTTACTCGATCTTGATAAACAGGTAGAAACTTAAAAATATTTAAGTATACATAAAACAAACGTGATTTTCTTTTATAGATGATGGTACGGAACCCTTAGTGCGCGAGTCCAACTCACACTTACCCAATTTTATATAAAATGGCATAGGCTATCGAAGCACCTCTGCCATCAAAGGCACATCGAGCGAGATGCTGCAATCCACTCTTAGAGTCAGTAAATATTACTGATTTTTTAAACCCCTTGGCCTCCATGTATGAAATAGCCTCTGAGACTGCAAATAGTTCCACAAACATAATGGAAAGGTTATTATTACCAGTACACAATCTATATTTTTCTTTTATATTATATCTTGGATCATAATACGCTGCACCTATACCGTGCTCTGATTTCGACCCATCTGAAAATATTGGATGCCAAACCTTATATTGATCATTTAAATAATTTAGTACATTAACTATAATTATATTCGTATCATCATAATGTTTCTTTGACAAGGGCCTGTTTTCTATATTAAATTGAATAAAATCTACACTAAAATTGGACATCCACGTGTTAAGTGAGTACATGAGTAAAGTGTTTTTTGTGTTTATATTAGCTTTTGATTTTATTTCGGAATAAACCGATACCAATAGCGGTTTAACTTTGTTATTCCAATACCTAGTTCCACACATATGTTCAAGTATCCTCAATGTTTGTGTTAATATATGATTAGCAGAAGATAACATTTTTAAACAATATTGTATAGCTAAATATCTGCGTCTTATGTATAAAGGTGGAACAGCTAACTCTGATTCCATCAAGTGCAATACACCTGTGTCGTTCTAATACAACCACCAATTACACGCAATGCAATGTTTTGGATTCTGTCTAATTTTACTAAATGTGTCTTAGCTGCATTGCCGTAAAGATAGCTACCAAAATCTATTCTACTGCGAACTAGAGATAAATCAAGCCTTCTTACGTGTTTTGGATGAATTTCCCATGATTTTAAGCAAATTTACTAACTTTAAACATCTCTCTCTGATTTCATTAATATTTTTGCCCCATAATAAAGATCTATCTAACCAAATTCCCAAATACCTAATACTATCTACCTGCTCTAACATGACATTTATACTGGCTGTGAGATTGATTTGATCCCTCCTTCTACCCCTGCTAAATAAACAGCATTTAGTTTTAGTAGCTGAAATTTCTAACCCAATATTATTAATATGGTGGCTAAATATCGAAAGGGAAACTTGAATATCATTAATACATTTGTTTAGATTTTTATGTTGAGTATAAATAACAAAATCGTATGCATATTGTAACACACTGGCCTGTTCGCAACTACTGCATATATTTGAGGTAATTATATGAAAAAAAAACCGGCCAAGTGCGAGTCGAAATCGCGCACCGAGGGTTCCGTACAAACCTGTAGCTATATATAATTACTTAAAAAAAATTATGTGATTTAACTAAAAATTTAAGGTTTTCGAAATATTTCCTATGTGCTATAACACTTTGCTTTATACCAAATGTCAAGATTCTAGATCGACTGGAAGTACCCTTTAGTTTTGACTTGAGCATTTGATATGAATTTCAATTTTATATCTCTACGGGTTCATGAGTAACGGGGTAGTAACTTTAAAATTATTATTATTATTTTGTTATATGATGTAACAAAAATTTGCGGCTTTCGCAATTTTTCCTGTATTGATACTATAAGACGTTGGTTCGTGCCAAATTTCAAGAATCTGAGTTTACGGGAAGTACCCTGCCTGTTGGTTTTGATTCCCTTGCCAGTAGTTAAGAGGTTGAAAATATGCTAAAATTGCTGTTTCTTTTGATTGCGTTGAGATAAAAGTTTGATTTTGTTACAGCTTAAAAGTATTATACACCTGAGTATTTGATATTAATTTCAATTTAAAAACTTTACGCGTTCATGAGGAAAGAGGTAGTAACTTTAAAATTAATACAAATATTTTCTTTTTATGCTGTAGCTAAAATTGACGGTTTTCGCAATTTTGCCTTTATCTGTGCTATAAGACATTGCATTCCGTGTGGTGATGGATTAAGAATACGGAATGCCACCACCCCATATCATCCCATTTGTGTCGTAAGAGCCGACAGAGGGAGCATATTATGCAGAGAACAGCACTATAAGAGAAGGTAAACTTGATACAAACCCTATGCCATACCGTTTAGCCAGTGTGGCGTAGTAGGCCAATTTGCTCCTTTCAAAGGAGAGGCCTAGACCAGCAGTGGACTGTAAAAGGCTGATGATGATGAAGACATTGCTTTGTACCAAATTTCAAGATTCTGAGTTCACAGGAAGTACCCTATAGGTTTTGATTCTTTGCGAGTAGTTGCGAGAAAATATGCGGCTTAAATTGCTTTTTCTTTTTATTGCGTTGACATAGAAGTTTGATTTCGTTACAGCTTAAAGGTATTATAGACCTGAGTATTTGATATGAATTTCAATTTAATACCTCTACGCGTTTATGAGAAAATGGTAATAACTTTAAAATTAATAAAAATATTTTTATGATATGATGTAACAAAAAACTTACGGTTTTCACAATTTTTCCTTTATCTGTGCTATAAGATATTGCTTCGTACCAAATGTCAAGATTCTGAGTTCACGGGAAGTACCTAGGTTTTCGTTCCCTTGCGAGTTTCAAAAATTGCGGAACTATGCAGCATAAACGGCTGTATCTTTTGATTGCGTTGGTTTAGAAGTTTGATTTTTTCACAGCTTCATGGGACAGTAGACTTGACTATTTGATATAAATTTCATTTTGATACCTTCACGCGTTTTTGAGAAAAAGGGCCTTGACAGACGGACGGACAACAAAGTGATCCTATAAGGGTTCCGTTTTTTCATTTCGAGGTACCGAACCCTAAAAAGCGGAGACATTGGGTCACCTTGAGCTTTCCCTTTATTTGACCATCTAATATACTTACAGGGACTATCCTCATGTTTAATATTTAAATATCTCTGATTTAGAAAAGACCAAATATAACTACATATCTTAGATCCTACATTTAAATTATCAATAATGTATGTGTAACACAATTATTGTGTTACACATACATTATTGTAGGCACTCTCGATATCTCCAAAACATGCCAATGTATGTTTTTTGAAAAACCTGTCTTTATGTCTGACACTAATCGAGCCACAAAGTCAAGACACGACAGTCCTTTCCTGAAGCCAGTTGTATTCTTTGAAAGCAGTTTATTGTGCTCTGTATACCATTCAAGCCTTTTATTTATTATAGTATGGAATACTTTGCATACGCAAGACATAAATGAAATAGGTACCGACTGCGGTAAATTAGTGCTATGATTGTTTAGCTTAGCGATAAGCAAAATCTGTATATGTCTCCATTGTTCTGACACTAGATATAGAGAATTGAAGAACAGCATTATAAATTTTAAGAAGAAACTGTTTGCCACCTGATGGTAATTGATATAGAATGGAACAATGAGAATGGAATATGTGATTCTATCCTCTCCTGGTGCAGTATCTCTTTATTTAAGCAATTGTTTAATTCTACTGTTGATATTTATTTTTTTATTTATTGTCTCACGCCTGTATCCCCGAAGAGGTAGGCAGAGGTGTAAATACTACACCCACATTTCCCCAATGATTTTTTTAGATCCCACGTAATAGGGGGCGAGCCTATTGCCGTTACCGGGCACATCACCAGAATCCGGGCTGCTACTAAGTATCCAGAAAAACCCAGTAAAACTTTTGCCCGACCCGGGAATCGAACCCGGGACCTCCAATCAGCAGTCGCATACGCTATCTACTGGACCATGGAGGCAGTTGATATTTCTTGCTCCAAATAGTTATTATCTGAATAAAAAATACGCGCAGGTTGTTCTACAATATCGGGTGTTAGTGAGTGCAATAATTCCCTTGACATCTCTTTTCTCACACCCCTCGGTGTGTATGATTACTGCGAATGCCTTTAACCCAACGCATTTTATGTCACATATCAGAAGCGCTAGTCGTGTCATCAATTTCACTACAAAAGGATGTCCAGCTATTAAATTTGGCCCTTCGTATAAGCCGATGAGACTCTATTATTTGCTTATGTATATATGTGTGTTTATCGTAATTATTAGGCGTTGGGTTACGGCGAAAGTTCTTCAATGCCAAACGGCGTTTGGCCAGAGCTTGGCATAGTAAGGGATTCCAATAAGGCTTTGGCGTGAAAGAGAATCGGGCGTTCACCGGTATTTTAGTCATAGGAATGCTTCTATCCGTAGCTTCGTTCACTATATCTATGAATTGATTATAATAACTCGGTATATTATTTTTATTACAACTGTCAATTACGTTAACCGAACCTAACCCGTGTGTCACTATATTGCGATACTTTTGCCAGTCAGGTAACTTAAAATTACGGCGACTAATGACTTTCTGAGTATCTAGGAACTTTAAAGAGAATTAAATGAATAAATGGTCGCTGCCGAGGTTTTCTCTTGTTACATTCCACTCAAAATAAATTACAATATCGGAGCTTACAAACTTTACATCTGGAGAAGAACTCTGCAATTACCCATTAACAAACTTAAGTCTAGTCGGCTCTCCATTGTAAATAGGAATTAAACTGTATGTATGTATGTGTTTAAGGCGAGGTTGCAGTACTTTTTAAGATTTTTGAACGTCTGAAAGTCCCATGAACTATGATATTTTTAATGAATAAAAATTAAAGTATAAAAGTTGAACATATCTTCTAGTAAATCGTAAAGATAGAAACACGATTAGGAATGATTGGTTCGATAAAAAAAAATGTCAAACATGGCACTAAATCACAATTTTAAACGTGTGCTGCTTAGAGATTCCATAATGAATTTATATGAAAGTATTATCAATAGAAACAGCTCTTTATTTTAAAATAAATGGTAAAAACAGATTTCGTAATTTCGTTATCATTTTTCTCCAAGGAAAAAAAATAGTCAAAATGTTGGCATTATATCGCTCGCCGGCCGTTCATCAGTGCCTGTCTAGGCGTGATTGAGGGCGGACGTAGGTTGTTGCTCCGCAAAATCCCCCTCCACCCCCGCATGTACGTTTTCGCAAAAGTACAAAGTAATTCGTATTCCAACCTCAATCGTTCAAACCATAGACATACTAGTAAGAAACCGTAGACAGGTTACTGACAAGGTAACATGACGGAGCTTACGAGTGGCACGCATCGCGAAAAGCGTACGCACACTAATATAAATATGTCAAAACGACACACTAAGAATTAGATAAGAAGTGTAAGTGAGATAGCACATCTAATCGCAAGCGCGAAATAGAGATAAACATATACTCTCTGGATCGAAGCGCATTGTGACATCATGTTGACCGTTTCACAAACAATAATTTGACTCAGATGCGACATGATCACTTTGTCTGTCTTGAGTAAATTCAATTCGCCTCAAAGTAAATTTGATTAATTCATTTAAAGTAGGGAAATAAAAAGTCGATGTGATTTATTTATAACATTAATTAAAAAAGTAAATTTCATTCAATGGAAACCTAAAACAGTACGTTAATATAAAAACTGTGCGCTGCGGACCCACCGTAGCCCTGGCAATACCCCTGGGGGTATGGTGGGTCTTTTAAAGCTTAACCGTACTCCTGGCTGAAATGCTCGTAGTGTTATACCAACGTGCTACGTGGACATTAAACTGAACAGTGTTATCTCTCGTATGATAATGACTTACTACTTACGTTTTTGTATTTATAGACAAGCGAAGACAAGCGCTAGTACGATGATATAGTGCAACAAGGAGATAAATTAGAGAATAAAACGTTTAGGTATTACTGCTAATGGTTATAATGCTTTGTATATTATAGGTATAATCTGTGGTACTGTTGAAGACCCGTCATCATCATCATCCTTGCGCTGTCGAATCATTCCCACTAGTTCTATTGAACAGTTCTATGATAGAACTAGTGATACTTTTTTTCCCACTAGTTCTATTAGCACAACTTGATGAGAAGTATAGAACTAATGGAAAACAGTTATAGGAAATTTACCACTAGTTCTATGTATGTTTTACAAGGGTAGTGTCACAACATCGCGCTCACAAATCCGAATAAATATGTATTTATAAAAATGTGTTAAACGAATGAACGTCTACAAAACAATTGAACGTCTACAAAACAAATGAACGTCTACAAAACAAATGACTACCAGAAAGTGATCAGCTATCGATAGTGATTGCAGAAAACAGGTGCATGCGATTTTCGACCTTATTGACAATTCATGACAAACTTTTTTTGCTTTTTCTCGCTTTCTGGCAATATTAGGGTAATAAAATTATAAATTCTGACTAATGTCAATTAGGTTGAAAATCGCATGCACCTATTTTCTGCAATCACTATCGATAGCTGATCACTTTCTGTAAGTCATTTGTTTTGTAGACGTTCATTTGTTTTGTAGGCGTTCATTTGTTTTACACATTAAACAAATGAACGTCTACAAAACATATTTATTCGGATATATGAGCGCGATGTCGTGACACTACGGATCATTCCCAGTAGTTCTATTGAATACCCTTGTAAAAATATACATAGAACTAAACTGGGACATTTCCTATTACTTATTCCATTAGTTCTGTTCTCCTCATCAAGTTGTGCTAATAGAATTAGGACAGTTCTATCATATAATTGTTCAATACTACTACTATACTGGGAATGATCCCACAAAATAGTAGAACTTGAAATTAACGAACTCAAATTAATAAACTAATTACACACCAATATTATCTGGGAGTACGGTTAAGCTTTGAAAGACCCACCATACCCCCAGGGGTACTGCCAGGGGTACGGTGGGTCGGCAGCGAAAACTATGCAGTACAATCTACTTAGTTGTTTAATACTAAAAGCAGAAAAGCAAGAACAAGTGAATGGACTTTGATCATCCGTCAATGTTTGTAACTTACGTATGATTTTGTATTTCTATAACAATAATATATTGTGTTGATTCAGCCTCAAATCACTTTTATTACTTGACAAAAACACGCATCAGTATTTTATTATTACGAATGTCCCATCTGGATACTTTGTTTTTTAGTCTTTGAACACGCACAATATTGCTTCTCTTTTACACTCGCTAAATGCCAATTTTTTATTCACTCTATTATTTGTGATACTGAATTTATTATAAATTGAAAATAAAACGTTGTAATATTGTAATACTCATGAATGAGAAGTTATTCCATAACTTTTAGTCATTTTCCTACTATAGTTTAACTACTTTAGCAAAATCTCATTACATACGACGGCATTTTTAAATGTAACGTACACACACGCGAGTAAAAGAGCGAGCGCTTCCGACCGCAGCGCGTACGCGACTAAAGCCAAATAAGACATTTAGAAAAAAAAGTTTGTCATGAATTTGTCAGTTTTTAATGTGCCACTTTTGAAGTTCGCATAACTCATCTACGGTTTTTTTACGCTGCGCTGTGGCACACGCACACACGAAACCCCCCCTCCCCGCTCACTCGCTGACGCCACCGTCGTGTTTTTGTTTTTGCGGGGGGTGAGGTCGAGCAACGCACTGTACTGCAACCTCGCCGGAGAATATATATCTATTATGTGTGTACGTTTAGGTACGTTCAAATCTACAATTTTTAATCGGTAGTATGTATCTGACGACTGCACGTATGGTCTAAGCTATTTATAGCTAAAACAATATAATGAATAATAATATATTTTTCAATAAACTGCAGATAAATATATTACGTAATGAACAATGGTGTTTTTGATTCCATAATTGAAGCAAATAGTTTTACAAACTTTTATAGCCAACATTTTAAACCTTGACGTTTCTTGTGATTCGAGGAGTAGAAGATACTGCTATTGTACTGCAACAAAATGCAAAACAGCGTTATTACGAATGTCGCCATGTCGGCAGAGAATTATGGCATCGTAAATTAGTCGGATGCCAGCGATCGTATCAGCATAATGCCATGAGATCGTTGCACGCTGAAGAAGTTGGCACATCCTGATTTATGAATTTATTATTATAGTTTATGTGCACGCTTTGAATTACAAATACAGTTACATAGATGAAATATTTGCTTATGCATGAACATAATTCTTCCTTAAACCTATTCAGAGATAGTACACAGCGTCTTAATATACTCATGCATGCAGGCGCACATGATTTGGTTTCTGTTTTGAAAATACTCATCTCTTTGTTATGTGGAGGTCTTATTATATACGTCGTTACCAAATTTTTTTTTTTACTTGGGTCTTATCAAATCCACGACTTTGAATATTTAATCTCGCAGGATACTGAAATTCATGCGGTGGGACGTTGTTTAATGTTGTAGATCAGATTATATCGTTGTCAAGGAAGCTGACGCAAAAAATGAATTAGTAACAGTATAATTAAGAACCTCATTAGCGAAAATTACATCGTTGTTAGCGTTTTTTGTTTAGATTTGGTCTTAACCGTAGCTTTTCCGCTTTGAATTTTGATATGTTTTGGCACACCTTTTTTGTAAGCTATATTGTAGTACATCGTCAAATATAATGCTCATCTGTCACATATGTTATATTTGTTCAGTTTCTGTTTAGCCAAAACTAAATTATCTGTAGAATGTTGCCAAACTAGTTGAGTTACCCGTTAGTGAAGTGGTAAGTATCTTAACTGCTAGGCTCTATGCCGAGGATGCGGTCCTTAAATACGATAATATTTTATGAGGTGAGCACGATAATTGTTGCTGATAAATTACTGAACATAAATAATCATAATTATTAGTGTATTTAACCAGTTACTGTAAAACACATGCCTTGCCTAGTTTAGGAATAACTATGTTTATTCAAAACAATAAAAAACAAATCAAAGGACTTTGTCGGACTGCACGTTATCTTCACGTGACAGTATTCACAAGTTGATCGGCAGTCGGTGCGCTCGATGCTACATACGTTATTCACTCGCAGATCCGTCTGTACCAATCACTATCTTGTACCATCTATGCTCACTTAACTCGTTTACAAAGTAGAACGCGCGAATATCGTTTGTTATGTGCCGCGAAGTCGCACATCAAACTGGCTCATTGGCTTACTACTTACTACTTTCTTACTATTTGTATTATCATGCTGAATCCTTTCTATCTATGTTAATAATAACAGTCTATAAATACATGTACACATGTCCGCAAAATAGCTTCTTCAAAACTGATTGCGAATTACAAAACTTACATGTGCTAAACATCGTGAGGAAACCTGCATGTCTGAAAGTTCTCCTTAATGTTCTCGAAAGACATGTGAAGTCTGACAACCCGCACTTGGCCAGCGTGGTGGACTATGGCCTTACCCTTCGCATAGTGAGATGAGGCCCTTGCCCAGCAGTGGGACAGTATAAAGGGCCGATGATGATGATGATGATAACTTGCGCTAAATGCAGATTGCTATTTAGATTGACGGTACACAGCTACATTTTGAGGAAATCTTAAAAAAAATATACCAAGTTTTAGTTGGTAAGGAATGGGGAAAGGTTCTAATTATACAAGATTGTTACTGAATCGTAATCGCGTTACCTAAGCTTTTTTGTTATCGAATAAAATTTTGTTGTCTACGGATCCCTAAAATTGAGTACAAGAATATTGGCAGGCTTTGACTTGTTTCCAAAGCTAGTTATCAATCAGTAGCAATGCTTTCAAATATTCATGAACCTTTTGTTACTTTGGTTTTTAGATTAGGATGAGATTGCGATATTTTATGTGACTGGCAGCTATTTCTTTTCGTCAGTCTTTGTTTAAGATTGGGTACACTGACACTGCCCCTTCGATGGACTAAGATTGATCGTATAGAAAAACAAAGCTTGTTAGATATTAAAATTGTGTAACAGGGACTATCGGGTCAGTTCAAAAATATTGTAAGTAAGCAATGAGATGCTTCTCCGAGAAAATGGCGTTGGTTTGAGAAAGCTTTGCGTCTTCAAGAACTATCAATTTTTATATTAGATAAGCAGTTTCAGCTCAATGAATTTATTCTTGTGTTCATATAGTTTCATGTTTATATTGCGTCGTAACTAAATAACTTATAAGTTACTAGAGGATGCCCGCAGCTACGTTAGCTCTTTTTTTGGATTTAACCGTTTCTGCCCGATCCTTTGGCAATTTCGAAAATAACTTTCTTAGTGCACCAAGAAACATGCTTACAAATCTCAGCTTCTCGCGCCCTATACTTTTGGCTGTGCGTTATGTGTCAGTCGGTCAGTAACGCAAGAATAATATTAAAAATGAATGTATAACATATCGTTTTTAGGACTGAATTTGACGTCCAGGAAATATCATGACTGTCATTATGTATTTATTGTCATTAGATTTAATAAGTGATAATAATTTCATAATTGTGAAATGTATAAATATTTTCTGGCAAAAAAGTTATTCACTAATTAATATTAAGGGCTTAAAGAAAGGGAATTAAGACAGAACAGATTGTGATTAATCCGTTTATAATTTGTTCTGGCTTGCAGTTATTTTGTAGAGATCGACATTCCGCGGCTGCACCCATGCTATTTAAGGCTACTGCGCCGCACCCGTGGCTCTTAGAATAATTTATACATATAGACTCTGGCCTTCCTTCCTCGATCTTCTTGTGTTTGATAGCTCATTTAGCTATCAAACACAAGAAGATTATTCAAATTAAAGCAGTAGATCTTGAGAACGAGGACAAAAAAACGAACTCTTCACCTTTGTTATTTTAGTTTATCACACAATTTTATGAAAAAGTTTTTAGCCGACTACGGCGAAGCCAAAAGAAAGCGTAATGTTCTTGGCAGTCTATGTATGTATGTATGTATGTATTTATGTATGTATGTTTGTATGTCCCACCGTAGCGTCTAAACTACTGAACCGATTTTAATAAATGGGGTGTCAATAGATTCGTAATAATAGCCCGGGTGACATAGGCTATATAAATTGTATCTACATTTTCTATTTCGGAATTAATACCTCAGATTCCAACCTCAAAAAAAAAAAATAAGATAACCATTCCGTGTTTGGTATCAAAAGAAAGGTATAGATATATATATTAAACTGCTTGAGTCAAAATATAAGTTTGAAACGCTTTGCGTTACCTATTTTTCTTACTCTCTTCCTTAAGGAATATGACAAGTTAAATATTGCACGGTTAGTTCACGTGCCCCATGGGGATACGGAAAAGGATTAAATATAAAAATAAGTTTAAAAACTATAACCCGAGTACGTAAAAGGGGGGTCTAAAAAGAAAGAAACAAAAAAATAGCTCATTCAGATATAAATCTAGAAAATTATAAGTATAGAAATTGAAGAAAGGGCATATAGCCAGAAGAACCGATGGCCGTTGGAGCAGAAAGGTTCTTTAGTGGCGGCCACGCACAGGACGTCTCCCGCAAGGTGGACTGACGATCTTGTTGGGATCGCGGGCAGCGGATGGATGCGCGTGGCTCGGGATCGGTCTGTGTGGAGAGCCTTGGGGGAGGCCTATGTCCAGCAGTGGACGTCTTTCGGCTGATATGATGATGATGATGATACATAATAACGCTAAACCGTCCTTACATACTATTGCTGAATGCCCACGCCATTATTAATCGAATGTTTACGTATTTTATTGCTGTCCATTTTGGATTTACAGTTATTGTACAAACTTTTTGTTGAGCTAAAGATCTTTCACTAAAGAAACAGGAAGTCAGGTAATAGTAACAATTCTATTTCTAGCAATTTTTCAGTTCAAATGGGTAGGGAATTTTACGACAACATATTCATTTTTTCAAGTGTGCTAGTAATAGAATTCACTGTAGAACTATACCAGAAATTCTTTCAGTTTTGCTAGTGGTTAACAAAGAAGTAGTTGTCTGTGAAGCACGACGGATGTCTCCCGGAAGTCACGAGCGTCTGATAATACTTATTTTCTATAAAATAGCGTATCTTTTCGAAAAAATATTTTCACTAGGTTCCTGTCAGTACCGACCAGGAACACTACTTTTATTGTCGTTACTTCAACGGTATTTGAAAATTGAAGTTCTTAAAATTGAGTCACAAATAGGTTTAGCGTTAGGCACGCTAAACCTATTGTTATTGAGTTTGAGTTTGATTCTATAGATAAAATATTTCATATCATCTCTTAAAAGGAATTAAATTTTCATGCCTCAAATATGTTACTATCCAGCTATAACAAAGACAGAAAAATGTGAATTTTAATAGACGTCTATTAAAATTCACATTTTTACGTTATATTATAAAACCACAGGCATGTTAAGCCTCATCAAGTGCGGCTTTTCTTACATAATTAATAAGGGTTTTCATCTAACACATTTCATATTAATTTTAAGCCTTATCCTTAACCAATGGACATCGCAATTCATGTGATTTTAAAGACGCGACGGTTGTCAAATATTTGCCTAAGGAAGACAAGTTTTAATTCCTAAGGAATGTGTAGGTGTATTATTGAGCTGCGTGCGCAGTCTAGTATTTATTAAAATTATTATTAAATTAGTTTCTGAACGAGCATAGATGTTCTACTGTTGTCATTGGATCGAATCTGCAGTTACAGATGCATTCAAGGTATTGTTACTTTCGTTTTGCTCTTTGTTAATATTTGTTTTTG
This sequence comes from Euclidia mi, assembly GCA_944739405.2. NCBI lineage: Eukaryota > Metazoa > Arthropoda > Insecta > Lepidoptera > Erebidae > Euclidia > Euclidia mi. The sequence continues at coordinate 15,177,452 of OX123193.2, forward strand.
TGTTGATATACCTATTCAGAAAATGACTTAATTTGAAAGTATTTGTCATATGCACATGAGTTTGTTTTTTAAATCGCAACTAGATTTCGCCCACGGCTCCGCCCGCGTGGGTCTGTTTTACCCCTTTAGGGTGGGAATTTCCAAAAATCCTTTCTTAGTGCTTGCCCTTACTCCCCAAGGAAAATACATCGCTTTCAGCTTCTTGTGCCCAGTAGGTTTGGCTGTGTGATGTCTGTCAGTCAGTCAGTAACGCAAGGATTTTATATGAATATACGGATCGTGACGTACGGGTAGATTAAAAATACAAAACGTTAAATATTCGGTGCCCCATTTCATCCGCCGGTATCATAAACGAAAATAAACACGGAGAAAATTGTATCTTTACAAAGAGATGGAAAACTGGACTTCAATTTCTATACCAATCTGTCTGGTCCAGCTCGATAGGCTATTGTGATCTAAATAATATTCGGCTTATGTCCAGTATTGAATTGCAAAAGGCTTTTAAAATTATACCATATTGTTATAACCCTTACCAAACTCCTTAACAATATTTGCAACAACTCTGGATATCTTAACTCACTTCGGCCATTTATTGTCATAAGAATTGTAAGGAAACGCAAATGTAATACCCGTAATAGACAAGTTGAGGCAGTTTAACTTTTTATTGTAAGTGATTTTTGCCAATATCTATATAAATATGTAAAATATAATGAATCACCGAAATGTTTGCACGCGTATAACTTCCAAACGGCTGCACCAAATTGCATAAATCTTTCTTTTCTGTGTTTTTTGTTGTGAGTTGTCGCACAAGCATTAAACGCCCTTCCATTTGTCGAGCTAATGCAGTACACTATGCATGGTAGGTCGATACCAAAAGTGATTGAACCTCTATTCATTTCATCAATAATTGCGTGTAACAATGTGAGTCTGTTCACGTTTTACGCGAAGTTACACTATAACGTAGCTAGTATTTATGTAGTACATGACGCAGACCCTCGTCATTGTACCACAGTTCTTTATTTATGGTGCTCTGATTGGTTCATTCCGCATGCCGAATTGATTAAAATAAATTGACTAAATCTCTCTGGTAAGCATCGCAGAGGACAGGAGGCCAATTCTAGTATTTTATATGATATTATTTACTAACAAAATGAGATTAAATTTTGAATTGAATCAGAATTTGTATTCTGATACTTTAACGTCATTATCGTCTTATTTGATTTCTATAACTCAAAGTTGACATATTGTTCAATTTACGATCTAGTTACGATAAACTCGCATTAACATTCAAATATCAGTATATTTAGAAGAATACCATTTGTGACATGATTATAACACTGACATTAGATCAAAACTGCATTTTGAACAAATATCTAGAATTAGGCCTCAGATGACATTCAATTTAAGATTTTGCATAAGAGAACACTTTATAGACTGCCGCTGGTGCCTCTTAATTTGCGACAATATCCTGTATACTGTATCCATCTACCCAGCTATCTTCTTCAACTTCATAAAACGGATTAGTATAATATTAGAGCCATATAAGAGCTCTAAGCTTTGTTTACAAGTAAGGTAATGCCGAATAAGTGTTTAATAGTGGTCTATATATATATATATATATATATATATATATATATATATATATATATATATATATATATATATATATATATATATATATATGTATCTACTGGTCTGCATTTATAGATAAATAAGATTCTACAATACAACCAGTATTTCAACGTCAAATAGTAGAATATACAAATTCAACGTTACGAGAAACGACGGGGCGTAGCAGATTTCTGAAGAGAATGCTAGGTTCAAACCAAAACTCTACATTTGTTTATTCAATGTATTAAAGGTGAAGATAAGGGTTCCCTTTTTATTACCTATGTGAGAAAAGTTACTAAAATCAGCTTACTTAAAAGCACCACTTTTAAGATATGCAAATACGATGTATGAAAATAACTTGCCAAATAACAAAATTTAACGGACGTTCCTTCTGATAAAGAGAACACGTATACACAGAACTTTTACTAATAAAACTTTCAGATCGTCTGTATGCTCTAAGTGGATATCCTCTCAAGTTTTGGATTAGAGACTTAGTCAAAAGTAATTTTCTTAACAACAAAATGGTCCACAGGAAGTCTTCCAGGGTAAAATGTATATCAGAAACTAAGGCTGCAGAATCCATAAATATTTTGCAAACCAAACCTTGAAGCGCTATATTTAAACAAACATATTTTTTTTTACATAACTGAACTTCTATACTAACAAATAATATTTCATCATGGCTTACGGAAACAAAAACATATTAAGACTCGGTACGATCTCATAGTTGGCCATGACCTTTAGGTTACCTACTTGTATAACTCCCAGTGCAGTACTGAACCGATACTAGCTAAGTATAATTGCTAAGATACACAAGGCTTATTGGAACATCATCCCAGAAAGAATCAACTTAGCTGTAGCACTTTAGATATTTTATTTAATGTTCTATCTTGCGTGCTTAATTATATCTACATGGTGTAGACGTCCCTAGCCAACCATCAGCTATGCCCGTATTCTCCTTTTTAGTAGGATAATGGTTTCATAAAAAATCATGTCTTCACCGCGTAATAGTGTATGAATTACGCTGTTTACAAAATAATACATATCACATTCATAATAAGCGATTGTCCTTTTCAACTTGTTACGGACTCGAGCTCAGCATATGTTTTATTCCCCGCTTAACTAAGTCTATTATGTTGATTGAAATGAAACTACAGTTTACATACTCTATTTGGAATAATTTACATTTAGTCTTAGGTTAGGTCTTAGGTTAAATTACATTTTAGTCTTAGGGGTGAACCAAGATATGACTGACATGAAGGAAAAGGAGGCAAACTGAAAAGAAAATTGTTACTTTAAAATGTGTTAACCCTAATTATTTTGAAAGATATTATCAACGATAACCCAAAATAGCTTATCAGCAAAACTTATTTTCTACAATACGCATGCAAGTTGCGCACAATAACGACTTTTTCACTACCTTGTTTTAACACCATTGGAATACTTCAATTTCAATTTACATAATTATGTACATATAGCGTCCTGGAGCGACGGTTTTTCAGTCTAACTAATCGAGCTAATATCAAAAAAATGCTATACTTACTGTTTGCCTCATAAATGTAAGGATCTAACGCTGTCTCCACTATACTGCATTACATATTCAGGTTGGTGTTCTGTTAATGGAAACCCGAACGTTATTTGAATGATTTGCATAAAGCCGCAATTAAGGTCGTCTATATCGTTAATGAAAACATTGGCTCTCCAATTAATGTTAGAAAAATAAATAATGTGTCTGAATATTATTAAATATTTTGTCCTTGTATATTTCTTCATTTTGATAAAATACGATTTATATATATTTTTATAAAAATATATAAGGCCTAATAATTAGAATATCGTAACCAAATCATGACATCAATTCTCGCATTACTGGCGCAGTAATTATAACAATATCAGCTTAGGTGGCAGATTTTTAAAATTGCTTAAAGAAATTAAGCTTGTTTTTAATATTCAGCAGGATAATGTCAAATCTTAATAAAACAAATATTAGTACCACATCATGTTTTATAAAGTCCCTTGTTCCATATTAATAAAACGTAGTACCAAAGTGGTCAAGCGTGCGTTTAATTACCGCCTTGGCTAATTGTGTACCAGTTGTGTGTACTCGTAAATTTGGGGTCTGATTTATAGCCGATGACAGTTCGACCACACGAAGAGAGCCCCTTGTACTCTACGGGATTGCGCACGTTTGCTTTATTGAATACATTATTCGGAGCGAATTAAGTCCTGAAATTTTATTTTGTATTAAGTTAACTTAACTAAATAAAATAAAAATATTTGAAAAGTGATTTATGAAAATTTTAAGCACTCACTTTTGAAGTTCATCGTTCAATAGCAAAATGTATTTAGCACTAATTTCAAGCTTAAAATATATCAAGATTTTTATGCAAACGTGCCTTAAAGTATAATAAGAACAACTTCGAGTTAAGCTTACCATTTAGGAAAATACAGTAAGACGGGCGCATAATTATATACAAAAGCGCAGCGGAGAGAAATTTCACTTTCCAACAATTTTCCACATTATTCTTATATTGAAAAAGTCCAAAGTCAGTTATCACATAATAGTTCTTTTTTTGTGTGCGTGCGTGTTGTAAGCATTGTTTAGTTAATTGATTTAGGACATTATTTACCATAAGAACAAGGTCGAGAATAGTTTGACAGTGAAAGAACTTTGCTGTGCTGAGCTTTGCTATGATATGAGCGCATGCCGTTAGAATTTTTTTTAAGGAAAAGCAAAATATAAAGTAATTATTCTCAATTCATGGATACAAAGCAGGCAGTATCAGAATTTTATAATGAATTTCCTTCATTATCGTGGCGCTAATGAATGCCGTCGTACTCACTCAACAGATAAAAGTTTGACGTTTAGTTGAAGTTTTGACTCGTAATGACAAAAGGAGCAATAATTATATACATACATACATATCGTCACGCCTTTTATCCCCGAAGGGGTAGGCAGAGGTGTATTTCTACACCCACTTTTCGCCAGATATACTTCAGTCCCACGTAATAAGGGGCGAGCCTATTGCCGTACCGGGCACATTTCCAGACTCCGTGCTGCTACTGAATATTTCGTGACAGAAAAACCCAATAACACTGCCCGACCCAGGAATCGAACCTGGGACCTCCCGATCCCACGCGCACATTTATGCCGCGAGACCAACGAGGCAGTCGTATAGGGTTTGATTTCGAGTTTTCCGTCTCTACGCAAAGATGGTATTTGCATCGTGTTATCCCTTACTCGCCTCTTACGACACCCACGGGAAGATAGGGGGTGGTGACACTTGTATTCTACGCCGTCAACCACACGGCAGTAATTATATGAAGAGAGTTTTTCAAAAAGAGTAGAAATCGTATATGCATCTTTATTCTCTCTAATGACAGAACTCCATATATTCGATTGTGATAGCCATACAGCTTATTATCAGCCTTGAATGACATAATTATAGCAAAAAAAAATTATGTCATGTCGATGTTCGCCAAGCTCGAGGTTTTAATTTAATTAATATTGAAAATTTGTATCGTTAGTATCCTTACTTCTTAATAAAGAGAAATTACTATAGTTAGTTTCTTTAGCCGACGGCTGTCAAAGCCGAATGAAAGTTTGAAAAGAAAATGACCAAAAAATATCTTGCCATCGGTAAGTCTCAAATGCCTTCGAAATGCCAGCCGGTCTTCTAAGGACAAAAGCCGGGGCGTGAGGGATTTTCAATGACCTACTTCAATTTAATTTTTAGTAACTTTAACTCATTATTTTAGTTGATAGATTATAATTTGTTCACCAATTCGTATCTACCTACTACGCTATAAACATCGAAGTCGACTCCTGTTTTCGTATATTACATAATATATTATTATGTTAGTTGCATCATCATTTTAGCCAAAATCCATCCATTGCTGGACACAAGCCTTCGCAAGGTGGGAACGATTTGCCGTAATCGGTACGCTTGTCAGCCGAGCCACAAATTGGTTATTTTAGTGCGATGTTTCATATTGTTGGTAATTATTATACTACATACCTACATGTGCGCTTCAGACTGAGTCGAATCCAAAAGCTTAAGGAACGATTTATTATAAGACTAGTCTTCGATTCGCAGTTAGTGGCGCAGGAGTTATCACGAATTCCGCGACCCTTTCTTCTATCTTGGTTTAGAATCAAAATTGTTCAATATCAGTTTTCTTTTTCTTTTTGCTAAAAGCTGTATATATTCTTTTTACAGAAATATACATTTTGTTATTATTACCGATATATCGATATTTTATTTAACTAAATAGCGTTGACCCACGTGCAACGTTAAAGTGACTGCCAACGTTACAGTAGTAACGTTATCCGGTCGGTATAAAAATGGCTTTCGTGTGCGTCGAGAGACAGTTCAGTTGAATAAACGGAGCGATAAACATCGAGCGAAGTAAACCGACTTGGATAACGTCGTCGTGTGTTTCTAGTGTGGAAATTAGAGTTTTTAAATACTCAATATTTCATATTTTATTGCACTCCATAAGGTACATAGAGGTGCTATACTATCACAGTAATATACACATTATTTTTATCGGTGTTTTGTAGTATGTTAATAAATAAAGTACAGTTTTGGTGGCATAGTGCATTTAATTTATCACCGAACCCCAGCTCGAAACAATAGTATTGTAATGATATTCGACGACAGTCCGTTTGATAAAAGACTACTAGGATAGGGATATAGAAGATATTAGGAGGACTAATCTTTAGGAGCTGCAAAATCCCTCAAAGTCTCATCATCTCCGTTGGTCTGTCCATCTGCAGGTTTATGCAGAAGTTGTAAGTAGAGCAGAAATTTGAGATAGGTAGTTTTACATCTCTCGTCATGACTATGTCGACATAATGTTCTATAAAGATTTTAAAGACCCTAGGTTAGGTAGGATGTCTGCGAAATTACATTGTGTTGGCCTGACTCGCCTCTGACTCGTTTTTCTAATAGTAAGAGATCCGTAGAAGAGTGAACTTCACCCATCTGGTTATTGGATGAAAACTATTTTATATCATATTTTGCATGTTAAAAAATATATCGCGCATGGTTTGGTAAAAAAAACCGGCCCAGACTAGAAAAAGCTGAAAAAAAAAATGATTTGGCTTTTCATTTAACATTGCTTAACTTGTCGATTATTTCAAGGGACAAAACTCCCTTTTTTCCAAATCCGTTGATTGCTCCAAGGAACAAAAGTCTCTTTTTTTCTGAAGCCGTAGACTGCGCACAAGTTACTTATGTCCCTTTTATTAAAACTTAACGGATTGCGCTATATTATATATCAATAGACACGTAATGAAATGAGCTTTTGAATGATACCAAATAACACATGTAGTCACATGTAGTACAAATAATATACATGTAGTCCACGCAAGGGCACTATAAAGTGAAAATTAGAAATATTTTCCCGCCATTTTTGAGCGCGATTTTATATTTCTGACATATTCCTTTTTCTCGTCGTTTTTTATTAAGGGAGGTATATTAGTATTATACACGGTTAGAAAGGTTATTTAATTTACTTTTAGAGGAACTAAATATAATCAAAAGAAACATTTTAATTTTAAACATAAAAAAATAAAACAAAGAATTGATTGTTAATTGCCGCCAATATCCGTATTTTATATTTTTAAATACCTTTTTATGTTATATATCTGATTCTAACCTACATAAGTTTCTTACCAATTAGATTTCCAAGCAAAAGAATCATTTTCGATAAGAATCCGATAAGAATTACTCTTATTGGAATGTACACAGTTGTTTACTTATTCCCGCCAAAATTAACCTGAATATCCGCAAAATTTTTTGATAATCAATATCTCATGAATAATATGAGTATTATACATTTTATGATAGGTTTATTTATATACTCATAATAAAAAAATAACACAGAGCATAAATGTAACCTTATCAACATACATATGTGTAATACAATTATTTTATTGTAAATACAATTAATAAAAAAAGAAATGCCGTTTTTACGATAATTGTTTGTAAAAATCGCTTAAATTAAAGTAATACACAATATTTTTTTTTTTGCTGTAACTTCATAATGAATTAGTTTATTCACAATAAAAACATAAAAGTATCATATATAATTATAATATTTGTTTACAATGATGTTTTTAATCCATAATTACGCCCCGCGCGCAATATGCAAAGTCAGCAAAATTTAATTTTTTTCCACATGCTTTTCAAACAAGTATTGCTATAATTTTATATATTTGTTAAGATAATATCACCAGGTATATAACAAAACAAAAGGGACCAAGGTTCAACTCGTATTGTTATCACGATAAGCAATTGTTTCGAGTAAGTCGTTAAAGGTCGTAATTATTTACATAGCATCCGGTTCGGCCCCTCGCATAAAGTAAACACTTCATTCAAACGTAGTGTATTTGGGATCTTATGAAAGAATAATTCATTAAGTTGAACGAAAACATTAGTTCAGGCCACAGAGGTGAACAAGGAGCGCACAAAAACTAATTTATCGACCCCGGGCGGTGTCAAGTGGCCGCGTCAGCTCGTCATTTGACTCCTTGCGCGGTCGAAGCACCTTAGCAAATTATTTAGATCGCTCAAGCGAAGCAGTGGAAATACGCGTTTTTAATTAATAAAGGAGACCAACCGCAATGTATGGGAGATTTGGCCTGGGCGTGAACAATTTAAAATTAGAATTACAATATTAATTTTCAATAGACTAAACTAAGTAGAAAACATTATTCTTTGAAGTTTAGTACCAAGTCAGTTGAATAATAAAATAAAACACATTGTTTAAAATAAATATTTATTTTCATTATCCACTCAGTTGGCATATTTTTTTCACACAGTCCATACAGTCATAGCTATTAGCCGATAAGAACTAAGGATATTTCTTATCGGCTAATAGCTATGACTAATAGGAGCGGAGTAGCACAAAGTCGCTTACAAAAGCTAGTTAATCATATTGTTATGATAACTTACTTCATGTGGGTTAATCCATTGTATAATAAGACTTCTGATATGTCGCTCACGTTCTGTATCACTATTGAGGCTGTGAGACCTAATTCTCATCAGCGAAGTTCTATAGCAGACACATATCGAGAACGAACTTGCTAAAATATGCTCCATTACCGCGCGCCATACGACTTCTTAATTTAATTCATATTGAAATTGATATTTATAATTGCACACTGGTGAAATTCAAGTCTGTTGCAGAATGTTGCGTAATAGGTGCATAAAATAAGAAAGATTTTGTACATGTGTTATTATTATTATTATTCTTTTATGTATTGTCCATTTAGATTTAAGTTGCTTATAATATCGATTTGGGAATACCTGAAATGATATTATAAATGGTGTTAATAAATGAATAAATAAATAAAAAATATTTGCCTGTGACGACCTGAATCAGAACTTGCAGCTTTTTGTTATGGGTTTGCGATTTATGGCATACGGTATATGTTTAATGCCACATTCCAACAAGAATGACATATTATGTATTGGCTATGAGCCTCGATCTGTTGACAAACCAAAATAAACAATTGTAATGCATGTATTTATAATACCAATTTAATATTTGGATTAATAAACATAATTATGTGAGTAAGGTGATGAAATGCCAAATACATAGGTACCAATTGCGGTGCAATCCATTGAAGTATTACTTGTCGTACTTCCACGAGATTGAGAATATGTCTTCTCCGCTGTGTAATATTGGTACCACAATTGATGCAATGCATTCATTCATGATCATGAAGCGGGATTGGGTAATCCATTTTCAAGCGTAAGTCATCGTTCGAAGCGGGTACTGGGTCCGAAGGTAAGCCATGGTCGTCATGAGGAAAATATTCGGAGTCCATTTTAGAAAGCACAAATAGGAAAAGAACAGATAACACAAATTCAAATCCATAATACCATCAATCGAACGCAAAGCGAATGACGGTAGTAACAGAATTGACAAGTTAGTCAAGTGTTGCTGGAGTATGAAAATAAATACCCAACATACTTCCATTTTAATATTATTAAAAAAATATCATTATTTTACGTTAATTATGACTGTCGTCTGAAAAATATATAAAATAAAAAAAATACAAAAAAAATATCTACCTACTTTCAGGTTTCGGCAATCGCTTTAAAATGTGATTTTGCTAAACACTTTTTAACGAGATTTTCCACCGATTATTTACAAGGCAACACAAATCAACCATTCAAATAGTCCATTGAAGTACCTACACGTTTATAATCAAATGAAAGTATTTAAAATCCATTTTTATTATGTGTTTATTTCATACTACTGAATAGCGATCAATATTTATACTATATTAAAACAAAAACTTTGAGTAATTTACTTTTTTTAAGACGATTGTTCACGTTCAAGCCAACTTTGGCCGGTCTCCTTTAGTACTAACCGAATGTTTGAACCCTAAAGGTTACGGTAAACATTGGGTTGTAAATTTTTCCTGGCGTATTTGAAGGGTTACCAGGTATAAACACTTCGACTGTTAAGTTGATACTAGTTATATATTTTACCAATTTGTTTAATTGACTAAACTTATATTAATATGACCTTCACTGCGAACACGATGATATTTGGTTGCCTACGAAAAACCTGTCAGGAAAAGCGGTTGGCAATTTTTTTTAGCTTGGACTGGATTTTTTTACTAATCCATTCGAGATATATTTTTTAACATGCTAAATTTTATATAAAATAGTTTTCAAACAATAACCAGATCGGTAAAGGTCACTCTTCTACGGATCTTAGACTATAATTGTAGGTACCATAAATACTGTTACAAAAAAAAATTTGAAAGCTTATTTTGTCTCTAAATACCGTATAATATACCAATACCAATCAAATATTGATACATGAGTGCATCACTATGCATTTAAGAAGAAATTGCGAAATGAGTATTTCAAGAGGTAAAATTCTACTGTCTCGGACACACATATGACATTTAAGATGCGTAAAAAGAAATAACTATATTAATATGTTTTTGGTTTAAGCTTAAAGCTATCTTATAATTATTGCTGCTTGTAATGACACAATCTAATTAAGTAATGTTTTCCAGGAATTCTTGTTGTATTTTTTGTGTTCTTTGCGAATTTTGATAAAAATATATTTTGTTATTATTCGGTGGAAAGTAATTTTTTTTAGAACTCTTCACGTTTAAAGATCTTGTCTGTGTGTTGTGGTCCGAAACGGACTACCTACTTGGCAATTTTATTTGTTTACTTTGATGTTTTTGTTATTAGGATAATAGACAACTCTGGTTAGTATTTGTCTTACTAAATTGTTATTTTTTACTGGGAGGCCCCCAGTAAAAAAAAACAAGTCAAGCTCAATAATATAATATGTTATTTCAACACGGCATTAAAACACACTACGTTAGCAAACTACGTTGTCCATGTAATTCCGGTTAAAATTAATTTATATATTTTCATCGCAATAATTACAAAAACGACCTAAATAATCCACAACATAGCAACACCACATAAATATAATTAATATAAAGATATTTCGCAGTGCGAGGCGACTAATGTGGCGGCTTGATTTAGCGTCAAGCCGCCAATTAACTCGTACACGTTTGTAAGTAACGTAGTTTCACCACTTCAAAGAGCTTAAGCTACCATAAATATTCATTACGTACGCATTTATTTACTTAAATAAACAGCAAGTTGACGCATTTCTTAGAGCTACCACTTATTTTCTGATAAACTGTAAGCTTCTCGGCCCAAGAAAACAAAAATCTTCAAAGTAGCGAGCTCGATTATGAGATATGAGAGTGATAAAGTCTGAATAGATAGGTACATAATTATGTAAATAAATCTGGACTTTTTGTAGGTTGTAGAGCCTTGCTAACTTCACTCAGAATGAATGCGTTCGACCGGGAAAGTAGTATCCGCTAACAAAATATCGAAGTAAGGTAACAGTATCTGTACTGTTACGTTTCGTTCGGTGAGTGGGAGTGCCCTTTTTAATCCAATTGATGTCAACTGTATCTTTCTAACATAGAACTGTTTACTTAGATAAATAATAATATGTAAACATATTATGCAAATATGAACTTATATGGTTGAAATATACTAACCATAAATTCAGACATACTGTCAACTAATTCACGCTAAAATAAATTAAAAATTAAGTGTTCTGAGCTCTCAGTATTTTTATATTTTTTAATATAACGACGTAAAGGTAATATAAACTTAGCTGTTTATCTGTTAACTTAATTGCCCGCTAAAGTTTTACTTAATGAAGTGATATTACCCCCTTTCATTGGAACTTTTGTTATAACAGAGCTGAGAAACAATATAGCAAAATGTAGTTACTAAACACTTTATACTGTACACTCGAGTAGGGAATACGGAGCTCGGAGAGCAACGCAGCGAGTTTAGAATATAGAAAATACAGCGAGTGAATTTTGCTTGTTGAGTTTTAAGTTGAACTCGAGTTCAGATATAAACAGTTTCGTGTAAAACAATCTGAATGTTATCTTTACTGCCAACCAATTGATACGAAAATTTAAAACGTTTACTATATCGTCAAGACTTTATACCAATACAGGCCATTCGTAAATGTACATATTATAATAGTCTAATAATATTTGGTATACCCGCACATTCAAAGTTACACCACATGTAAAATATTTCGTTTTAAGTTATACACATTAGGAAAACACTTTAATAATGTATTTATTAACAAATGGTTCAATCAGCACTATTGGTTATTTAAACATATTTATTTATACTTCGTTGCGGACTCAAATAAAAATTATATAGGTTTTATTGGATTCTTGCCTGACTATTAAAAAAGATTTCGTATGTTCAATTAAAACTCAAATCCATTAAAATTATATAAGAAAAGGAAAGGAGCTTTGTATATTTCAAAGCGGACAGTTCTTAGTACTTGAATTCCATTTGGCTTATCTCCAAAGTGTGGGAACTATCACAAGGTTGGCAGGCCGTAGGTACCTGGCTTAAATTCTTAAGAAATGCTTTCAGGCAGCTAACTGTGTTTAATGATTACATCATGTTGTTCTGCTAAGATAAATCTATATGTAAGTTTATTTGTTTTAGCATATTTGTCATCGCCACAATCAAATTAGCCTGTAATTAAATTTAGTATATTTATTGGATAGAAAGCCATTTACTCAAACACGCACAAATATTATTAGTCTAGCAACATTCATAAAACACGCGAGAACCAATCAAATCCTTTCTCTCCTACTCATTCCTGTCCGCATACCCTCCTCACTTAAAAATTTGTGTCTTCCAACAACCGCTTTGCAACTCATGTGTGCGCGACGCTTCGCTCCGCTATAAACTAAAAAACGTAAAAGTGTTGTGCATGTGTGAACTGAATTTGTGGGTGGATTACCAGTTCCAAGACCTAGGAAGACAACACTGCTCCTGCTATCGAGGAAATCACCCTAAGCAAACTCCGTCATCCCAGCTCCATTTGTAAGTACCTAAAACTCCTAGTCTCTGCGCCCACCATTTCCTGGTCCCTCTCGCCGGATAAAAAACAAAATACACTCGCTCTCTTATCACTCATCTTATCACACACACAATACCTACGCAAACTCGCTTTCTCACGCAATTAAATTAATTGAATCACGGCAGCCACTGTCGTGTTTCTCGCTACTCGCATCGCAAATCCAATTTCGCTATATCTCAATAAAAGTTCACTCTTTTCGCTATTTATACATCTGTGTATTCATATTTTATTATCGGCATATACATTTTAAGTATATTTCACGCATTTAAAAACATTTACGCATCCACATAAATTAATACTAGATTTCAACACTCAAAATGGCGTCCAAAAGGCAGACAAAGAAGCATCCTGCCAGTGACGATGAACACTCTGAACCTAACCCCAAATTAGCTATTTTAGAAGCTAAAAAGGAAAATCTCTTCCAAATTATACAGAATCTGTACAACCTCAGCCTAAAGGTTTTATGGAAACTTTAGACTCGTGTGCTATTGCTCAGTTACAGGATAATTCTTCTGCAAAGCCGAACTACTCGGCTTTACAAACCTTCGACGAATTGTACTGTTACGTAAAACATACAGCGTCCACTTTAACGCAAGATAATTCTTCAAAGAACATTAAAGATAATTTTCATAAATATGATTTATTGAACCGAAAATTACCGCCTCTCAAATTAATTACTTTTGATGGTTCACCATGCAAATGGTCACCATTCTACGAAAATTTCAAAAGCCTTATCCACGATAATCCGCATCTCTCAGACGCCGAAAGGGTTCAATATCTAATAGGTTCATTGTCAGCCAAAGCATTAATCGTCTGTTCAGGTAGTACACCTACCGCTAATAATTATTTAATCATTTGGAATTCTTTGTTAGAAAAATATCAAGATACTCGAATTCAAGCTTCCAGTTATGTACAACAATTAATTAACTATAAACCTAATCAATCTATTGATACATTTCTCGAACAATTTTACTCCGCCGAGGCTGCTTTACGCCGTTTAGATATTGACGATCTCGCAGATTTTATTATTACCCACATTGCACTTACCAAATTAGACAAGGAGGTTGTGAACTTGTTCGAGCAATCCAATAGGAATGTTCCGATACCTACATTTGAGCATCTTACTAAATTTCTTAAAGAACAAAGTAAAATTCAAACATTACGCACTCCTTATTTCAATATCAAACCTTCTGTTACTCAACGTTCATCTAATAATTATAATAACGCACTAAAGTCTACGCCGACTCAAGCATTTTTCGCAAACACTCATTCGCCCGTAATAAGCCAACAACGCTCGTGTAAAATATGTTATGACCCTAATGCGCATCCTTTATATAAATGTTCGTATTTTATTAATCAAGATCCGAGTGCCAGATTTGAACTAGTAAATAAACATCATTTCTGTCGAAATTGTTTAGGATTCTACGATACTAAACTCTGTAAATCCAATACTTGTTCGTTATGCCAACGCAAACATCATACACTCTTACACTTAGAGAATTTTCATAATATTTACAAAACCAAGCAGGTGATCTCGCGATCGGAAGTCGAACCTAGTGCATCGCTCAGTAATAACAATAACAACACGCAACGCGCGAAGCCGACGCCGCTGAGCGCGCCGCCCGCGCCGCCCGTCTGGCGCTGTGACGCGTGCCCGTCTAGCGCCACGATTGTATCGAACGGATCGGTCGCCGCGCTCGCCGCCGCTACTGATAACTCTGCGCGCTTAAATTCAAATGATCTCGCGTTATCGATGACCGCTTCTACATATAATATTGATTGCAATAATACTACAGTTTTATTACCTACAGCCTCTGTATTCGTGTATAATAATAACTATCCAAATAAAGTTTGCGTGTTTCTAGATACAGGTTCTATGAGTAATTTTATCACAAAATCGTGTTGTGAACGCTTTAATTTAGTTGTTACTCCTGATAACTCCATTATTGTTGGTATAGGCCAATCTAAAATTCCTTCCCTTGGATAAACAACATTTAAAATATTTTCCCGCTTTGATTCACGTTGCTCGTTCACTATCCACGCTCGCGTAATAGAAAATATTACCGACGGCTTACCTAGTCTACCAATAGATACATCTAAATTAATTCATTTTCGCAACTTACCTATGGCTGATGATGCATTCCATTTGCCGGCTGGTATCGACTGTTTAATTGGCAACGAGCTGTTCCCGTTCTTGTTAGGTAGTGGGAAGGTTACATTGCCTGGCTCGTCGGTAGTCGCTGTTCAGACTACCCTTGGTTATATTGCCATGGGAAGGGCAGATTGTGATAATCGCTTAAATATTGTACTCCTCTTCTTAAAAATAAGAATACGTGTAATAATAAAAGTTTTTTCTGCGCTACCACGTCTAACTCACTTGAAACTCTCACCCAACGCTTTTGGGAAATAGAAAACGTCCCTGATAAAATTCACATGAGCCCTGATGATCAGGCCTGTGAACTTATATTTACCGCAACTCACTCACGCGATGATACTGGCAGATATACAGTACAGTTACCATTTAAAACTCCATATTCTGAATTAGGGAACTATTACGCAATTGCTCATCGCCGTCTCATTAATTTAGAAAAGAAATTAGATTCGCATCCCGATATTCGTACAAATTATAACGCTACTATTCAAGATTACATAGACCAAGGATATCTGTCAAAAGTTGATAATCCTTCTCTTGAAGTCCCGCATTATTATATTCCGCACCGCGCTGTTTATCGCCCTGATAAACAGTCTTCTAAAATACGCATTGTTCTTGATGCTAGTTGCAAAACTTCATCAGGAAAATCACTTAACGACATTTTATATATTGGTCCGAATTTACAAAGTAATATTTTTAATTTACTTATAAACTTACGCATGTTCTCCATCGCCGTGGCATCTGATATTGAAAAGATGTACTTTCAATTAAAGCTCGTTTCTAAGCATCACGCCTTTCAGCGCATCTTATATAGATTCGATAAAAATAGTAAAATACACACTTATGAGTTTAATCGAGTTTCCTTTGGTGTTTCTAGCTCGCCATACTTGGCTATGAGGGTGGTTCGCGAACTCGCGGCTGAAAGTAAGGCTCAATACCCACTAGCCGCTTACGAGGCTGAAAACCATATGTATATGGACGATTATATATGATCAATAGATGGCGTTGATAGGGCAGAAAAAACTCACCGCGAAATAGTCGCTATGTTTAAGTCAGGAGGTTTCAATCTTACAAAATGGGTTTCAAATAGTTCTGAACTAATGGATAAAATCCGCGCTCCGCATAAAAATCCGCAAAATATAAATTTTGACGCTGACGCTAATACAAATATAAAAATTGTAGGTATGCAGTGGAACCCTGTAGAGGACACTTTTCAATTTAAAATCAACGCAATTTCTCGTAAGTGTACAAAACGCACGATTTTATCCGCGACAGCTCGCTTGTTCGACCCTTTAGGTCTTATTGCTCCTGTGACAGCATTCATGAAGTTACTCGTTCAAGACTGTTGGAAACATGAACTCGACTGGAATAGTCCAGTACCTTCACAAATAGAAAATAAGTGGAATCAATGCCACAACGAACTATCTTGTCTTGAACAGATTAAAATCCCGCGTCATGTAGGTATAAGTTCGGATACTCACGTGACACTGCTCGGTTTCGCAGATGCTAGTGAGCGCTGTTATGGTGCGGCCATATATTTGAGAGTTGGCGGCAACGATAACTCTCCTGGATCTGTTTCTTTACTCACCTCTAAATCACGCGTCGTTTCACTCAGTAAAATGCCGTTGGCTCGCCTCGAGCTCTTCGGTGCACTCTTATTAGCTAATCTTCTCAACGCTGTAAAAAATACACTATGCAAACGCTGTCAAATTGACAATATTTACGCATTCTCTGACTCAACTGTAACACTCACGTGGATACACTCACCCGCTTATAAATTTCACACATTCGTCGCGAATAGGATCACTGAAATAAATTCTAAATTGCCCGCTAAACATTGGTTTCATATCAACGGTCAAGAAAACCCTGCTGATATTGTTTCTCGACCTGTAACGCCTAAATTGCTCCTAAATTTAGAACTTTGGTTTAACGCTCCTCATTGGTTCGCATCTCCCATAGGTCAATGGCCTATTAAAACATTTGAGATTAGTAGTAATAACACGGAGCTCATGCAAATGAAAACTACTACTCTATCCGCCAAGGTCATTGAACCCAAAAGTACTCATCCTATACAAAATTTAATTGATCTCATTTCAAGTTATTCAAAATTACTCCGCACCCAAGTATACATTCTACACTTTTCTAAACGTCTCAATTCTCATGGATCTATAACTGTCACAGATTTAGACACCGCGGAAATTTATCTAATAAAAAATATTCAACATTTTCATTTTTCAGAAGATATGATAAATTTAAAATCTAATAAACAAGTAAATAAAAAACTTTTAAAGCTTAACCCCTTTATTGATTCATGCAACATCTTACGAGTAGGAGGAAGGTTAACTCACTCTCAACTTGATTACGGACAAAAGCATCCTATATTACTCCCGCAAAAAGATCGCGTTACTAATCTTATAATTAATTATTATCATATCGTTAATCTTCACACAGGTCCTGCTCTCTTATTATCTATGATAAGACAGAAATTTTGGATAATTTCCGCTAGAAATTTAGTTCGCCAAATAGTTCATAACTGTAATAAATGTTTTAGACTCAACCCTAAAAATACCTTCCCTCCTATGGGCGACCTGCCCGCCTTTAGAGTGTCAGAAGTGAAACCATTTGTTCACACAGCTGTTGACTATGCTGGTCCTTTCTTCATAACGCATATTCGCAGACGCGGAATCAAAAGCCAAAAGGCTTATATTTGTCTTTTTGTATGTTTAACAACAAAGGCTTTACACTTAGAACTTGTTTCCGATCTTAGTTCCGACTTATTTCTCGCAACTTTTAAACGTTTTATATCTCGCAGAGGTCCTGTTTTGCTAATATACAGTGACGGAGGTACCAATTTCATAGGCGCACAACGTAAATTAAACGAAATATATTCTCTTATACAGTCCAAATCATATGTTTATTATATTAGTCAACAGTTACTGTCTGAACATCGTGTACAATTTAAACATAGTCCGCCTTATGGCCCGCATTTTAACGGACTCAGCGAAATAAGTGTTCGTTGTATCAAGACTAATCTTTTTAAAGTTATAGGTTCTCAAATACTCACTTACGAGGAATTTTATACTGTGCTTGTTCAAATCGAAAATTTATTAAATAGTCGACCTCAATGTGTTTTAAGCTCGGACCCTTCCGATATCACCGCATTAACGCCTAATCACTTTTTAAATATAACTCCGTTCAAATTCTTACCCGCTGAAGATGTCACTGACATCGCTGACAATCGTTTATCACGCTATCAATTAATTAATAAAATCACGCACTCATTTTGGCAACGTTGGAACAAAGAATATCTCACCTCTTTACAAGTTAGAGAAAAATGGAATTCGCCCTCAAAACCTATTGAATTAGGTACTATTGTTGTAATTAAAGATAATAGCTCTCATCCTCTCTGTTGGCCTCTGGGTATAATAGATGCGGTTTATCCTGGAAAGGGCAACATTATTCGAACAGTTAAAGTTAAGACCGCGACTGGTTTTCTTTTCTCTAACTCTCGTTCATAATTATTTGCTCTCTAACTTTGTATAACTCATTTAATGTCTTAATTTTAGGTTAAAATTATTAGTTTAGAGGAAACCTCTAGGCCGGGGAAGATGTCTGCGCCACAATCAAATTAGCCTGTAATTAAATTTAGTATATTTATTGGATAGAAAGCCATTTACTCAAACACGCATAACTATTATTAGTCTACCAACATTCATAAAACACGCGAGAACCAATCAAATCCTTTCTCTCCTACTCATTCCTGTCCGCATACCCTCCTCACTTAAAAATTAGTGTCTTCCAACAACCACTTTGCAACTCGTGTGTGCGCGACGCTTCGCTCCACTATAAACTAAAAAACGTAAAAGTGTTGTGCATGTGTGAACTGAATTTGTGGGTGGATTACCAGTTCCAAGACCTAGGAAGACGACACTGCTCCTGCTATCGAGGAAATCACCCTAAGCAAACTCCGTCATCCCAGCTCCATTTGTAAGTACCTAAAACTCCTAGTCTCTAATATTCTTACATCTTAGGAACTACTGGTCCGATTTGAATGATTATTTTTATATTGGATATAAATAGGGTATACATCTAAAATCGCGCTATGAGCCATAGGTTAGGTAGTGCTAAGTATCGCGGGTATAAATGCAAGCTCAGCTAGTGCATTATCATAAAATTACCACGGTTAAAAACTATGGGCTTGCAATTTACTAAGATTAGGTATATTATTAAGATAGGAAGTTATGAGGTTTACAATAATACTTTATGACTAATCTGTGCATGAATCCTTATTTTTTTTAAACAAGGCTGTAGTATTTATTTCAGAGAAAATCATACAAACCTATAGACTATATACTAATTGTCGGCAAAGTAATTTACAAAATGTGAGTCTACTGTCTGCCAAGCTAGAATTATCTGTATTATGGGAGTCAGCATCCCTGTGCAAAGGGATAAACAAGGCTACGTATTCTGTTACAAGACAAGTAATTTCTGTTTTGTTTTTATAATTTGCGAAACTAGCACCAATGCCATGAAGAAGGTCTTAAGGCAAAGTGCCGCCAATTATGTTGGCTACGTGGTGCCGACCCTCATCATTGTTCCTTAGCAATCTTCTTGTAGTGATATAATTACCTTGGACATCTATGTGCCACTTAACATGCCTTATTGTAGCAGGAAGATCATTATTTCTTTCTGATATCTAGCTTCACCTAGAGATTATTTGATATAAGAACTCATCAGAATATTTTCTTTCTTATCCAGTCGATGTATCACCTTGATACATATAATTATCATCATGAAATACTAGATGACCCTGCTACACCCACGATATTTAGGGCTACTCCTCCACACCCGTAACTCATAGCGTGATGTTATATAGGCGTTGCTAGTCCTCGATAAATGACCTGCACAACACAAATAAAAATCAAATGATCAAAGTAGTTCCAGAGATTGGATTAGATCAGCTAATGGTCACGTTTACACCTACGTTATACCTATATATCTACTGCTCCGCACACGGGCTCATAGCGTGAAATGATATAATAGCCTATAGCATCAATTCAAATCGGCCCAGTAGTTTCGGAGATTAGCGCATTCAACTAGACAAGCAAACTCATCCGCTTTGTAAATATTTGTATTTGTAGGTACACATTTTTTATATTTGGAGAACAGCCATGGTATCTTTCCATCCGATTGGAAAGATGCAACTATAATTCCTTTGCCCAAGAAACCCAAGCCCTGTTCCTTCTCAGATTATCGTCCCATATCCTTACTTCCCTTCTTGTCGAAAGTTCTGGAACGCTTAGTTCACGCTCAACTCAGTTCCTTCCTACATGAAAATTCTCTCCTAAACACATATCAGTCCAGCTTCCGCCCTGGCCACAGTACTACCACTGCACTGGTTCATGTAACTGACGACATTAGGCTTGGCATGGACAGTGGAAATCTAACGGTGTTGTCGTTACTTGATTTTAGGTAAGCTTTCAACACCGTAGATTTTCACATTATAATTGGCATTCTACGCTCTCTTAACGTATCTCCATCGGCAATTGACTGGTTTCATAGTTACCTGTTCGGTCGCCGGCAACGTACATGCATCGAAGACTCTTATTCCACTTGGTCTAATACTAATGCCGGTGTGCCACAGGGTGGCGTGCTTTCTCCTCTACTCTTCGCAATATTTATAAATACCATCTCAAACCAATTACTTTCATCCTACCACCTTTACGCAGACGATTTGCAGATATATACGCAAGCTCCGTTGAATAAACTGGCAGAAGCTTGTACTACTATTAACGCAGACCTGACCAGAATCTGCGAGTGGACCAAGAAATACGGGCTTATAATAAATGCCGCCAAAACTCAGTTAATAATTATAGGCAGCCCTAAACTGGTGTCAAAAATCAGTTGGTCCAATCTGCCACAAATCAGGTTTGATGGCCAATTTGTCCCTTTCAGTAAAACAGTGAAAAATCTAAGGATCACTATGGATGTAAACATGTCCTGGAAATCTCAAGTGCAAGAAACAAGTCGCAAGCTTTTTGCATCGGCAGGTTCGTTGTGTAGGTTACGCAACTTCCTTCCAACTGCCACTAAAATTGCGCTCACTCAATCTTTGCTTCTCCCCATAATTGACTATGCTGATGTCAGCTATCTCGACCCCACAGAGGAGCAGCTGGATAAACTTGAGCGTCTCCAAAACTTTTGCATAAGATTTATATTTGGTCTGCGCAAATATGATCACGTTTCAGATTTTCGCAACAAACTCAAGTGGCTCCCAATTCGTCTTCGCAGTAATACTCACATTCTCACATTATTATATAATGTTCTATTTAATCCTTGTACTCCCTCATATCTCAAAGAACGTTTCAAGTTCCTTCATGACACACATATAAGGTCCTTGAGCTCGTCGGAGGATCTGACACTGGAGATGCCAAAGCATTCCACAAATTATTTTAATAAATCCTTTACTGCTCAGGCAGTGCGTCTGTGGAATGCTTTGCCATTACAAATCCGAAGTGCAACATCATTGAATATTTTTAAAGATTCTCTAAAAAAACACTACTTAAATTCGTAATGTAATTAAATAGTTTCCTGTCTACGCGAGTTCTAGGTATTTCAATGTATCTATTCATGTTTTTTATATTTTTATGTATTCATATTGTACAAATGTATGTATGTATATATCTATTCTATGTATGTGTAAGTATTTGTATGTATTATGTAAATGTATGTATGTATTTTATTTAAGTATTTATTATTGCGTATCCATCCTAATAACACCACCATCGTCTCATAAAACTGATAACATCATTCCTGTCCATCCAAAGGTTGCCTGGAAGAGATCGCACTTAGCGATAAGGCCGCCGATTTTACATTACTCGTAGTTTTTAAGTCTAATGTATTGTAAACATTTCTTTTGGTGTGCAATAAAGTATAATCTAATCTAATTTAAACAGCGTATTCCTGTTTTCCAAACCATTAAGCACAAATAAGGACATTGCGACTGGCACTCTGACACATATATTATGTATATCAAGATTTGTAAAGGAGTTCCACAGTTACACTGAATTAAGATCAGGTTGATTGCGCCTAATCTTGCTAACTTTTGTCCAGTGTTGTGTATAGTAACTGAATTCACTTTATAAAAGATTTCAGGTTAAAATGCTTATTATTTAACGAGCCCAAATAAGAAGCGTTGCTGAAGGTCTCAAAATCAATTTAGTCCGGTCAACTTAGACATCCGAGGTCGCAATAATTTGCACCCAGCTGAAAATTTGTAGGATTGTTCAAAACACCATAATAAAAATTAAATCTAAAAATTCCTCATTGATCCGACACCTGGAAAAAAAATATCACGGGGTCAAAAGTCACCAAAATGGGTTTTTGTCACGATTTTCAGCAAAACGGTAATAATTATCAGAAAAAATAAAATTGTAAATTAGATAATTATCTATAAAAAATATCAGATACTTTCTTCCTAGGAGCTACCGTTTTTGAGATAAAACGATAAAAAAATGTTGCAAGAGTTGTAATCGAACATCATAATGATTGAACACGTTTCTACGCTACATTTGACGTAAATACTTTACCATTACCTATCAGGCAGCGATAGCTTAGTGGAGATACCAACAGACTGCCATGCAGAGGGTATCGAGTTCGAATCCACGGCGCTCACCAATGACTTTACGGAGTTATGTGCGTATTGAATTGTAATTTACAAGCGCTTGCCATGTGCCTCGGAGAGCACGTTAAGACATCAGTCTCGGTTGTCATGAAAATCTTTGACAGTCGTTATAGCGAGTCAGTACCTATGAATAAACTGTCACTAGTCTAAACCATTGAATATAGCTATGCCCTAGGGTTGCGGAGGTCGAAGAGGCAGTCTCTCTGTGGAAAAGCTAATATTCCGTCAAAGCCGGTTAGACTAGAAAGCGGGACCAGGGTTGAGACTGGGATAACGTCAGGAGGATGATAACCCTGTACTGAATGCGTTTTTTAGTGTTCCGTAACCAAAAATAAGAGTAATATAATTGTTAATATAATAAGATAATTGAGTCTGCCGGTCTACACACTCTTTCTCTCGAATCCACTCACCACAATACTGAAGGTGTAGATACCTGGCTAGACTATCACCTCAGCTCCATCTTTGGTACATTCCCATGGCCAATATCTTGCTCCCAGCTTTTCCCATCATGACCTCATCTACCAATCATATCACCTTAAACCTCCTAAACCCCATCCTAAGGTCCTGCACATGCGTTGTTTTGGGCGTATGGATAGCGAGAAGCTGCAAAATGATGCTGCTGTGCTTGATTGGTCTTCTCTATTAGCAGCCAATACCGTAGACGAAAAAGTCTCAATTTTGAACGATACACTACTACGTCTTTATGATCAACATGCTCCTATCAGAAGTGTTAAACTGAAACTTCCTCCCGCACCCTGGCTTACCAGGGGCATTCAAATAGCCATGAGACGCCGGGATAGAGCTTTTCGAAAGTTCAAAAAGGAGCGGTCTGACGAGAACTGGAGTCTGAACAAAACTGCAAGGAATCGATGTAATCAGATGATACGCAACGCTAAACGCCGCCATATTGTCAACAATATTAATTCTTCTTCCTCCGCTAGTATCTGGAAGTTCCTTGGGACCCTAAGTATTGGCAAACAACAATACACAACTCTTCAAATCACGATTGGTTTGGATGACTTAAACAACTATTTCACGTCTGCTTCTCAACTGGATCATCAAACTAGGCATCTCACTGTTGACTACTTTGCTGGGCTTCCCCGTCCCCGTCCGTATGCTTTTAATTTTTCTCCGGTTGCATTGGACGAGGTCAAAAAAATTATCCTATCCATTAAATCCAACTCTGTGGGGTTTGATTCTATCAGCCGCCGCATGGTCATCCCGATTCTCAACCATCTCATCCTCCCTATATCCCACATAGTAAACTTTTCTATTGACTGCGGCTCGTTCCCCTCCTTGTGGCGTAAAGCCTTTGTTATCCCACTACCTAAGATAAAAAATCCTTCTCTTCCTAAACCTCTTCCGTCCAATCTCTATTCTGCCCTTCCTTTCGAAAGTGCTCGAAGCCTGTGTACATAAACAGTTGTCTCAATTTGTGTTTCAAAACAACTTGCTTAGCCCATTGCAATCCGGGTTCAGGCCAGGCCATAGCACAACTTCTGCTCTCCTTAAAGTGACTGGCGATGTTAGGGCAGGCATGGAGGACACTAAGGTCACTGTGGTCAGCACAGTGACCTTAGTGTTTGCTCGACTTCTCGAACGCCTTCAACACCGTCAGTCACGATATCCTTCTATCGATCCTCTCCCATCTCATTATCTCGCCTAATGCACTGGAATGGTTCTCAAGTTATCTTCAGGAACGCCAACAGTCTGTTCGCTGTGATGAAACTACATCCAGTTGGCGAAACATTTGCTCTTGTGTTCCTCAGGGTGGCATTCTCTCTCCTTTACTATTCTCTATTTTTATTAACTTTTTAAATCCTAATCTTCGATGTTTGTATCATCTTTATGCTGACGACTTGCAGTTGTACTCCCAAGCGAGGGTGGACGATGTGACAGTTGCCATTGCAGACATAATAGGGACCTTGAGTCAATGATGGACTTGTGTAATAAATTTGGCTTAGACGTTAATCCAGCGAAGTCTCAGGTCATTATAGTAGGCAGTCGCCGCTTAATGCATAGATTAGACGTCAAAACTCTACCACCCGTAATGTTTAATGGCCTGGTCATTCCGTACAGTGCATTCGTAAATGACCTAGGCCTGTACATCGATTCCACTCTTGATTGGCAAGCGCAGGTGAGTAATGTTAGTCAGAGGGTCACCGGAACTCTTAGAGCACTGTACCGTTTCAAGAATTTCTTGCCTTCCAAGACCAAGACAAAGCTTGTGCAGGCTTAAATATTTCCCATATTCGACTATGGTGATATGTGCTATTATGACCTGAATGCAGAACATTTCAATAAGTACGACCGACTTCTCAATAACTGCATTCGATTCATTTACAATCTTCGTAAGTATGACCACGTCTCTACTTATCGTTCCGAACTTAAATTGCTAATTCGTCAGCACCGGTGTTTGCGTGCTCTTACTACTCTGTTCTCTATTCTCAAGTCCCCTTCTCCTCCGACTTATCTCACCCCACACTTCCAATATCTATCTGCTACTCATGAGAGAGATCTTCGTTCTTCTCATAATCTTCTTCTTTCTTGCCCCAGTCACACTACTGGGTTCGTTAACTCTTCTTTTGTTGTGTAGTCTATTATTTTATGGAATACACTCCCTCCTGAAATCAGATTGTCGACCAACCGTTATACATCCCTACTAATATTATAAATTCAAAAGTGTGTATGTATGTATGTATGTTCCGTTTTCACGCTAAAACGGCTGAACCGATTTTGTTGAAATTTAACACAGAGATATATTGGACCATGGAAACGGACATACATAGGACACTATAAGTTGCAAAAATTAAACTGGGAGGAATTGTAGGGAGGGTAGAAGTTTGTACGGCACAAATATACCTCTTGGAAGTAAGAACGCATGCGCTAATAACAGAGTGCTGCGCATGTGCATATATCTGTAAGTACTGTCACGTCATACATAATGTCATATTGTACACGTTGATTAAATAAAATTGTAAACAAGCTCATAACAAGCTGAAACGGCTGAAACGATTTTTCCTACTAATATTAAAAATGCGAAAATGTTTATAGAGATATAATAATTATTGAACATGTATTAGAACATGACTTTGATATTTGACTGTATGTACGGTGATTTTATTATGTACCTTTCTGTAGATAACGGTAGATAATGTCATGGATACTGACCAAGTTACTTTGTACCCTACAGAGTTTCTGAAGTCTTTAGAATAATCAGGAGTGTCTTCACACAACTTGAGACTGAAAGCAGGTTTGTGTTACCCCGAATTTAAAGCGCGAAAAGCGGCGGGAAAAAGCTAGTTCAAAATAATAGTTCGAGAGCTTCTTTTTGAGAGATTGAAGGAATCAGCACATCACTCTCATCCAATATTATAAGTATTTATGTAAGTATATTGTATTTTATGTATTTGTAAGTATATTTATGTATAAATATGTATAAGTATGTATTTGTAGAACTATATATCTTGTATGTATTCTATCCCTATTATATATGTAGGTATATTATTTTACATTTGTTATATCTAAATAGCAAAAATGCACCTACCACTTTCATCTCTGCACCACCTTAAGGTTGACAGGTAGAGAATGCCATATGGCATTATGTTCACCGATGTACACCACATGGTGTACAAACATTGCACAAACATTTGTGCATAAATGATTAAATAAATAAATAAAATAGCAAAAAGGAACTCTAATTGATTCGCCATGTCTATTTGTCTGTCTATCCGGCCGTCCGTCCTAATTTCACAGCTAGTTTATTCCGAAACTATTGAGACTACACATTTAAAAATTGGTAGATAGATAGCAGTATGTAAACTGCTATATGATTATTATACAAAAATAAACAGGAAATTAAGGAGTGCTCTCCATACATGGAACAGACATAGGAATATAAAATATTTAACGAATGTCAGAACGGTATTCGGAGAAACAGATCGACCTCCCTAGCTGTATTTAAATATAATATTATATTATATTATAAATATACAAGAGGCGCTTAACATCATAAACAAAAAGCAATATGCATTAGGAATCTTACTAGATATAACAAAGGCCTACGATAAAGTTCAATTTCCAATATTACTTAATAAAATATACAAAATAGGCATAAGAGGAAAACCTTATGACTGGCTTACATCATACCTAACTAATAGGCAACTACTTGTAGAAATTAAATACTACGATCAAAAATCTAACAAAATAGTAAACATTCACTCTAACACAATAGACATCAAAACATCAATACCTCAAGGCAGTGTTTTGGGATGCCTACCTCATTTATATAAATGACTTGCCTAACACCATCCAAGATCTATGTGTTTTGTTTTCAGACGACATTTCATTACTCACCCCATGTAAAATAGAATTAAACCTCAAAGAAAAGTTAAACTCCATACTTACCAGAACTATAGATTGGATGAATAACCATAATCTCCAAATAAACTTCAATAAAACCAAATTAATATGTTTCCACCCCCGTCAAAAAACACCTTTCAATATAAATTATTCTCTCGAAGGGACAACCATAGAAGTTGTCAAAGAATTTACACTGCTAGGTATCACTATTGACACCCAAATAAATTGGAAACAACATATAAATAAATTAAGAAACAAGCTAGCAAAATTTACATATGCGCTCCGTAAAATAAAAAATACCACTGATTTAACCACCGCACTCTCCGCCTACGCCTATTCTTGGTTATCTTATGGAGTAATCCTGTGGGGAAACAGTACCGACGCAGCCACCATATTTATCCTATAGAAAAAATTACTACGAATATTAGTTAATATAGAAATAACAGACTCATGTTAACCACATTTTCATAATCTTAAAATTCTAACCTTACCTTGCATCTACACCACTATTTTTAAATTAGTACAATAACCTTAAGGACATATTAGCGAAGACATTATTATTGTATATGTGACGTAAGAATTTCATAACATCTATAAATAGCAAAGTTATAATCATTTCTTTAAGAAAATCTCACCTAAATCATAGACATATTTTACAATCCATTAGGCGGGTCCACACAGACCGAGCAGCCTCGCGAGGAAAATGCTTCGCGAGGCTGCTCGGGCTGTGTGGACGTGGCTCGGTCGAGGAAAACGCATGTGCTGCCGCGGCCGAGATTACCGTGCGCCCGAGCTACCGAATTAGACACGTCCACACAGAGCGCGCAGCCTCGCGAGGAATTGGCGCGCGAGGCTGCGCGCTCTGTGTGGACGTGCCCCGGCCGAGGCATGCGCGAGTGCCGCCGCGGGTGAGCGACCGAGCGGCCGAGCCATCGAGTTTGGTTTTTTGTTTTGCCGCGGTCTGGACGCTGTTTCGTGCCTCGCTCGAACATAATAATCCCTACTAATAATATAAATTCGCACGTGTGTTTGTATGTTGGACATTTTTTTTATAGACTCACGTCTGTATCCGCGTAAGTATAGGCAGAGTTGTAATATTATTACATCCACATTTCACCATGAAATGTTTAGGTCCCACGTAATAGGGGACGAGCCTATTGCCGTTACCAGGCACATCAGCAGACTCCGTGCTGCTTTTGAGAATAACATTCTCATCTTTGACGCTATTTATTGTACCAATGATAATCCTTCAGTCTGTGCTTCGGTTACAGTATCCTTGCCTACAGACAATTATTTCCTATAATTCATTCTATGTTTTTTCCCATGTCTACCTATTCCATCCTTTAGGTATAACAATAATCGACGACCGGTTGGCAAAGCGGGAGTGTAAGCGACTGCAACGCTGAAGGTCGCGGGTTCGATTCCCGCTCATGTCAAACACTTGTGAGCATGAACATGAATGTTTGTCATGGTCTGGGTGTTTCTATGTATATATTTACAAAAAAAGTAAGTATAAGTAAATATGTATGTTATGGCTTATGGCCCATTATTACCATTGTCTAGTACCCAAAGTAGGTACAGCAATTGGCGTCATGCCACAACCCTATTGCAGTATATATTTCCAAGTTCTATATTTATGAACAAAATTTAAAAATAAGAGAGAGGAGAGACCAACGATCTCACATTGATACGTAGACCGATAGATGGCAAATGTACCACAGAGTACCTTTGTATATAGGAGGATAGAGACGTCACTCAAGCTATTAGCGCTACCTGGCGGTCGTTTCAAGCATTTTTTAACTATAGTAGGTATTTTATTAGATATTATTAGACACATTTATTTTATTATGTGGCTCAATTACATATACATCCCTAAGTGAAAACCATGGTTTTCGCTTATGGATGTACATGCTACTGAACTGAAGTGTGTAACTGCGTACAGTAAAATTATATAAAATAAAACATTGGTTTAATAGCACCCTTTATTTTTCAAACTTTTTTACAATATTCATAACATTTTTGTTGTATCTGAGATTTTTCATCATAGTCAATTCTAGACCCAGTTAAAACTTTATTGATGACTTTACACCAAGTAAAAATAAATAAGTTGGTGCATATTTCTTCAAAATTTTTGAGACTTTTTTATTCAAGATGCGTAAGTTCCTAATGCAGCCCTTCTGCGTGACTCCACTCATCCGGCGCAGCATATTCATCTCATTGACACGCAGGCTGTGCTACCCGCGTTGCACATTTTACTTTCATGTTTGATATTTTCTTTGAATTCCCATGATATATTACTTTTGGCATTTAGCAAAGTCCTTGATATGCAGGATTTTCACTTTGCAGAAGCATAGTATGTTTCCTTTTGCTAAATTTTCTTGCCCATCATTAATTACTTTAAAAAATATTTTTATTATTTTCTCAAATTGATCAAATATATTGTCATTGAAGTCGGGTGTAAGGGAAGCTGTTCGAATCATTCGGCTAAGTGTTATTAGTGATGGTAATACAAAAACCTTTCTGAGCACGCTCTCGGGCCCTATTTCTAATAGGTCACCACTTTCTCGCCTTTTTTAAACAGTCTGCCCATTTTTCAATTACCAATCTTCCTGATACTGTAGCATAGTGAAAATCATTGCAGGGGATATATACACACATCAACAAAGTCTAGGGATATCTTTAAAATTATTTACGAGTTTATAGTTTAGAACCTTGTTAGTTTCCACAAAAAGTTTATATACAGATTAAAACCTCTTTTATTCTATTTTCAAAATTTGAACATGGAAAGAAAAAAAACAAAATAATAAACAAAATATGGCGGCAAATTTGCTAGTAATTCGTTACATTAAAGAAAGTTAAAACTGTTTTATTATAATTATTAATGAAAAGGGTTTTTAATTGTTTTTCTTTTTTAATTTAACGTGACGTACGAACTTTAAAAGTCATGTCACGTCGTCATTTGAGTCGAGATGAAATGTTACGAGCCGTGGGCATGTTAGAAAATGGTGCAATTCAACGCGTCGTTGCTGAGGCCCTACATACCAGTCAAAATGTGATATCAAGGTTGTGGTCACGTTATCGCAGTACTGGAGATGTGGCCGAACAGCACACAGGTAGATATCGTGTTACTACGCAGAGACAGGATCGATTTCTCCAAATGACCGCCAGAAGACAACCCAATATCACAGCGCTGCAACTAGTGCAAAGGCTCCAGGAGGACCACCAGCTGCTGGTAAGCGACCAAACCGTGCGAAGAAGGTTACATGAAGTTGATCTTCATGCTCGAAGACCATTGCGTGTTCCAGCATTGCGACGTGGCAATCGCGGTCGGCGGCTTTCGTGGGCTCGGGAGCATTTACCATGGAGTGACGAACAATGGTCTTTGGTGCTGTTCACCGATGAGTCCCGGTTTGGGTTTCACCCGGATTCACGAAGAACACGCGTTTGGAGAGCTCCAGGGAGAGTTAGCCGTCTACGGCACCCTCAGGAGGTCCACCCATACCAAGGCGGGACAATCATGGTGTGGGCAGGAATTCGTCTTGGCGGACGAACCCAACTCGTTTGGATCCAAGGCAGCATGACTGCACAAAAATACCACGAGGAGGTAGTAGAGCCCGTTATTGTCCCACACAGAACTCAAATAGGCCATGAATTTCTACTCATGCACGATAATGCTCCTTGCCATACGGCGCGGCTGGTATCGACCGCTCTCCGAGAGCACGATATTCAAGTTTTGGATTGGCCTGCACAGTCGCCCGACTTAAATCCTATCGAGCATGCCTGGGACATGTTACAACGAAAAGCTTTGAGAGATTTTCCACCAAATTTGACGACTGAACAACAACTTTACGAACACTTGCAAAGGACATGGGACCTCATACCGCAGCAAGACATTGACAATTTAATTTTAAGTATTAACAATCGATGTCGATGTGTAATCAATGTAAGAGGTGGCAACACTGATTATTAATGATTAGATTTTACAAGATTTTTTCCATTTTTATTAAAATTAATAGTTTTTTAAGAAGAAATGTTTGTTGTTATCATACTAATTTTCCATGATGATTAAAAAAAATATTTTTTTTATTTAAAACAAAAAAAAACACGAAATGTTTTTTATTTTTATTAAAGACCTTAAAATAATCTATGATTCTTCTATTTACTGTATCAGAAAATTCTTCATAGATTTTTAGATATTTGATTAAATATAAAATATCCCTAGACTTTGTTGATGTGTGTACATTCAGTGTCTTTAAAAGAAATGGGTTTTCTCATAGCTTTAATCATCATCATCATCCTCCTAGTTTTCAACCTGGGGTCCGCTTACTCCTCTAACCGGATTTGGCTGACTATGATATTTTCCACAGAGCGACTGCCTGTCTGACCTCCGCAACCCAAAGGGATAGCACTATTACATGGTTTAGACTAGTGACAGTTTATTTTGAAGGTACTGATTCCTTAAAATGACTGCCCATTACTTTAAGGAACCTTTACACACAAAACGATAACCTAAGATCAGTTAGATGACTTATAAAAGTGGCTTTAGTTACTTACAAATTTTATTACACTTTCAAACACAACATCTTCTTGTGGACATTGCTGTGAATGTTGCTAAATTCCAGTGGAATGCAAAATTTCTCAAGTAAGATGGGTACCTAGGCGAAGAGTGCGGGAATCAGAGTCCAGGAAATTAAGAAACATTAGCATTTAAATGTTGTTTTCAAAATAAAAATTGCTTTTTACAGATATTTTTATGGAGAAAATTTTGAAATAAAGATTATAAGAATAATTAAACGTGAGAATAAGTGATTATGTAAAAAAGTGAGTTCTACTGCCATCTAGCGCTTATTTTATCTAAATAAATGAGGTTCTATTTAACTTTGTTCTAAGTTGTAAAACCATGAAATGTACTATTTCACTGTAATTCACAAGTCGACAATTTGATACATGCATTCTGAATTCAAACTTTATGACAACTACAATTTTGTTTTTTCCTACGGTGCCGAGGCTGCCGCGCTCTAGGCCGCGTTCACATTTATCTGATGTAATCTGTCGTGACGGCGTCTGTCGTGTCGCGACAGACAATATCCCGGTCTGCGACGACGGGTCTACAGCGCGAATTAAGAGATTGGACTCAGATTAATTGTAAAAAAAAATACTTTATTTAATTATAACAGCTTAACAGTATATTTAAAATATAAAATAGTAATCGCTAATGTTAGATCTACAAAGGTATTTTTAATACGTATTTGTGTTTTTTTACCGGAACAACATACAAAATATAGTACAAAGTAGTAAACGGCGACTTACTAAAATCTCGAATGCACCTTCAGTACCACGAGATTTGAATAAATCGTCTTCCGCCATACGACTATTTTCCTCTTCTGATGATATTTTCATCCTCCAAGTAAATTACTAAAGCTAAATCAAGGTCATCGATTTTCTATCTTGGATACTTTTCGTTTAACATTTGTTTAAAAAAATGACTGGCCATGGAACTTTCCACACGTCGTTATCGTAAAGACGGCCGCCTTTTTGCGTCCATAATATTACGGCCGCTATATGACGGCACCGCTTTCCTAGGAAACCAAAGCTTAAGGAGGGTTGGCGTCAGTCAGGCAGCCGGGTAGTGAAAACACTTGCCACAACCCTATTGCAGTACGACCATTTCCAAATACTATATGTATTTATGAACAAAATTTAAAAATAAGAGAGAGAGAAAGAGAGAGAGAGAGAGAGACCAGGGATCTCACATTGATACGTAAAACCGATAGATGGTAAATGTACTATGTCACTCTAATTCACAAGTGGCAAAATACATGCGCAATAATATCACATGACTAAATAAACCGAAGAGTATCAGATTTTCAACTATATTTTCATGTTCTGAATTCAAACTTTATGACAACTACAATTTCGTTTTTACTACGGATATTTATAAACAGATGTTGCTCAGGCTGCTGCGCTTTTGGCCGCGTTCACATTTATCTGATGTGATCTGTAGTGACGGCGTCTGTCTTGTCGCGGCAGACGATATCCCGGTCTGTGACAGGGAGGGTGGGGTGTGGGGCCGGTACAGCGCGCGACACGACACGTCAGACAAATGTGTACTGTCTGTCGTAAAGCGTCAGACGCGCGTATACAATTGCGCTATGGACGACGAACTAATTGACTTCTTTTTATAATATTATTCTTATACAGTACCTATAGACGAGCTAATTGAATACAAAATAATATAATCCTATGTAAATAATTTATGGATATAATTGGATATCTACTTAATCTGAATCGGATAATTCATAAAAAACATTGCGAAAGCGTGAACTCCACGAGAGTCAAGACAGAACTGATTCAAAACTGCGTCAGATCGCGACAGACGTCGATAGACAAATGTGAACGGTAAGTAATTACGGCAGAGACCGTCACGAGAGATCTCGTCAGATAAATGTGAACGCAGCTTTATTCTATGGCCGCGCTCGTTCGGGGACCGTTTCCTCGCGCGGCAAATGCCTCGCGAGGCTGCTCGGTCTGTGTGGACCCGCCTATTCACTACTTCATTGATAGTACTTACTTTCCGTCCTACTCTTACGCATTCTTTCCGTCGCACTTATAATGTAGGTAGCCTTAGACAATAAAATGAAGCAAAATAATAAGTGTAGGTAGTTACTTTTTAATTTTATAAATTCTATCCCCTCCTTCATACTTCATCCTGTCTTAGGACCGGCAAAATTTACCGTTTTTACAATTAATTAAATACGGAGGTATGTAATTAGAAAGCAAACACATATCAAAATAAAAGAAGGTATTCTGTAATAAAAGAAAAGAGTAATTTTGGCGTATTTATGAAGTTAGAATCAGCTGCTATTTTTAATTATTATTTCATCATCATCATGTCAGCCTAGAGACGTCCACTGCTGGACATAGGCCTCTCTCAAGGTTCTCCACACAGACCGATTTTGAGCCACCCGCATCAAATAATTATTTACATAAGTAGGTAATTTTTACTTTACTTACAGGTATTTCAATTGTCAATACACAGCACGTTTTATTAAATTGTTTTTTAACGAGAGAAGTACGCTTCTCTGACTTTTCACTGCGTCAAAATCGTCAAATATGCGCTTTTTAAATAGTGCGACACTAACCCGCTCACTTTTGTACACAGTGGTGAGCATGGAGGCCAAGCTACGGGCTCGCCTCGACCGATCCTTTGGCTTCCGAACACTTTCCTGTAGATAGATAGATAGATAATTGCTTTATTGTGCAAATCTTGGTACAAATTTGGTGTAAGTAAATAACTTAATTAATGATAAGCCATCGCGTCGGGCAAACGTAAACAAACAATAATTCTTGCCGCGAAAAAAGGATCCGCTCGCTACCACCTTCAATTTAGCACTGCGACGCGGGCGCAGAGGGACAGGGGGTGGCGAGCTTTGAGTTTGCACAAATTTATCAATGGAGCAGTGCCGCGTAAAATTACTACGACAACATAGTATTTAGTTATGCATTTACCAATCATTACGTATTTTTGTGGACAGTTTTGGGACAGCTTTGAAACTAAGTATTTTTATGTTTTACATACATAAATATGATTAGTTAAAGATGCTTAGAGCCCCATTAAATATTTTGTACTAATTAAAAAGTAGTGGTTTATATTTTAGAAATAAGTAAATTTGTTCGAAAGTACCCTGACTTCTTCACAAGAAGAGAAGATATACAATCTAGAATAACTCTTAGACACAAATATAGATTGGTCTTCTTGGGTCTCTTTAGGATCTTCACACCTCACTATGCATTCCACAAGCCCGTATGTAATGTCAATAAAAATTTACAATAAGCTGCCAGAAAATATAAAAAAGGAAAGTAATTACAATTCATTTATAAATAAATTAAAACTATTTCTGCATAGTAAAACCTATTATAATTGTCAAAGATTTTATGAATGACACCACAATAAAAATTTAATAATTTAATCCATTGCTTAATATTTTAAATAATAAATTATCGCTTACACTTACATTATTTGACATAATGATTCAGTAAAATATTAAAAAAATTGGGCAAGTGCGAGTCGGACTCGCGTACGAAGGGTTCCGCAACATCATCTATAAAAGAAAATCACGTTCGTTGTATGTATACTTTAATACTTTATAAGTTTCGACCTGTTTATTAAGATCGAGTAACAAATTGCTTAAAAATTATGTTTGTT
The DNA here is from genome assembly GCA_944739405.2 of Euclidia mi. NCBI lineage: Eukaryota > Metazoa > Arthropoda > Insecta > Lepidoptera > Erebidae > Euclidia > Euclidia mi. The sequence goes on from OX123193.2 coordinate 15,212,942, forward strand.
GTATGGGAGCCCCCCTTTATTATTTACTTTTTTTAAATTTAATTATTTATTTTGAAAGGTAATATACAACTACATATTCTGTGAAAATTTAAAGCGTCTACCTGTTACAGTTAGTAATTTTGAGCAAAAAATACGAAAGGAAACACGTTTTTTGTATGGGACCCCCTTAGTTTTATTTTTTTTTTAATTTTTAGTATTTGTTGTTATAGCGGCAACCGAAATACATAATTTGTGAAAATTTCAGCTTTCTAGCTATCATGGTTTATGAGATACAGCCTGGTGACTGAAAAAAATCAATTGAGGTTCCTAAAACCATTGTGTCTTAAAGTCAATCGTTTTAAAGATAGGCGCTTCCAAAGTGGTAAAATGGGCGTCCCTCCAAACTAACTTTTAAAGTAAGAGATTGACAAATCTCGAGAAGATATTTACTTTTTATAGATAATTATCTGACCTAAAATTTTAGTCTAGGTTATTTTACGATAGAACTTACCGCTTAGCCGAAAATCGCGAATAACCCGTTTTGGGCACTTTTGACCCCGTGTATTTTTTTCCAGGGTTCGTATCAATGAGTCAAAAAAAAAGTCAAAAGTCAAAATTCTTTATTCATTTGGGTCACAATGTGACGCTTATGAACGTCAAAATAATAAATTTATAAAATAATTACTTAAAGACTTTACATTTACATTTACTGCCACGTTCGCAAAGCAAGGGCGTAGAACCGTGAGAAAGAACGGGCAATAAAACTCACGGTCACTCTTTTTCATCGCCAGGTTTGCATAATACACATAATTTACATTTTGTAAGGTGCTGCAACTGTAACACCGTCTATATCACTTGTATATATTTACTGTACATAATAATACTCAAGCATAATACTTAGTTTTAATTTTGATGTTCATTTAGTCATTACATATGTGGGAACGGAACGTAAGTGTGAGTGAGATGGCAGACGGTTGAAAGAGGGAAGGATATAAAAAAGGAAGATGACGGATATAGCTATAAGGTGTAACACGTTGCAGGAGTATTTTTTTTTAATAAAAGTATATTATAAGTATTTTCTGTTTTTACTCTGAGCTCCATATCCTACAAAGTTGTAGGCTCGTCCGGGATATAATATCCTCAGAGTATCTCCAGAAATACGGTTACGACGCGAGTCACCGGCGAGCGGCGGCGTGACCAACCTACTGCAAGACGGCACGAGAGACAAAGACGATAAAAAAGTAACGACGCAATTCGTAGATCATTGCGATCGACGATGGCAGAAGACGGCAGAAGCGCTAAAAAAGATGAGGCTAGCACGAGTTCGGCGGCGGCATCAGCGGCATCAGCGGCGGCCATGTTGAACAGCTTCGATGGAAGCATTTCACAATTTAACGGTGAAGATAAATCATATTCATCGATGAAGTGGGCGCAGGATATAGACGATAACGCGGCAATATTCGGATGGACAGCACAGCAAAAGTTGGTGATCGTGCGCAGGACTTTGTGTGGCACGGCGGGCTTGTGGTTGAAGTCTGAAAAGGTATTTAAAACATATGAAGATTTAAAAAATGCTCTGCAAAAGGAATTTCCGGAGGCGCTGAATTCCAAAGAAATGCACGAAATTATGGCTGCAAGAAAGAAACAAAGAGATGAGACCTACTACCAGTATATGCTCATTATAAAGGAGTACGGGAAAAGGGCCAAATTCCCGGACTATGTAGCCATACAATATATCATCCACGGCTTTGAGGATCGGCCTGAGAACAAAGCGATATTGTACGGCGTGACTACATATAGCGTGCTCAAGGAAAAGTTGGCAATATACGAGAAGATGAAGGAGGACAAGCGGAAAGCGGCGCGTCCGGAACCTGTAAAAAGGGGAGAACCATCGTCGGGTTCATCTAAACTTCGTTGCTACAATTGTGGAGAAACCAGCCATATATCTCCACAATGTGCAAACGGCATCAAGTGTTTCCGGTGCAATGAGTACGGCCATATTGGGACAAAATGCCCTCTGATTGGCGGCAGCTCCAAGTCGGTAAAGCAGGCATCGAATCAGACGCAAGTTCATGCGGTTGGCACTCGTGATGCGCCAGCGTCGATAAAGCAGCGGTCGGCCATGTTTGGAACTACCAAGATGGCGCCAGCAACCAATCAGTGCGGCTGTAGCGGCAATGACAGTGTGAAAACCGTATTAGTGGCAGAGAATTACTATTCCCGTGCGTTGATAGACTCCGGTAGTGACGTAAGTCTAATCTCAGGGGAACTTTGCAGTAAATTATTCAAAGTAGAATGCAATGTTGGCGGTCTGACGTTGATAGGTCTAGGTCGTTCACACGTGCAATCACTAGGAAAGATAACGACGAACATTATAATAGATGGAGAGTGTTACAGTGATATTACATTTCATATTATTCTTAGAGACTGTATGCCTTATGATATAATTATAGGTCATGAGTTTTTGAAGAGTGTGACAGTGTGGCAGTGTTAATGAATGAAGGAAGTGTGTTTTTCTTTAGAGATGAGGGTGAGTGGTTAGCTAACATAAATTGCATTTCAGGCGAATTTGAAACATTGCTCGAACATGTCCATGACCCACTAGTGAAGCGGGAAGCGTACCGATGCATAGAAGTTTATAATCCTGTTCAAGTTAAGGAGGCACCTGTGGAGTTAAAGATTGTATTGAAAGACGATATGCCAGTGGCGCAGCGGCCTAGAAGATTATCAATTGTGGAGCAGGGTATTGTAGAAAAACAAATAGACGAATGGTTAAAAGATAATATCATAAGGGTAAGTTTTCTGAATACTCTAGCCCATTGATACTAGTGAAGAAGAAAGATGGCACAACCCGTGTGTGTGTAGACTATAGGCAGCTTAATGCTAAAATGGTCAAGGATGAATATCCTCTTCCGGTTATCGATGACATGATCGATAAATTATCACAGGCTAAGGTCTTCAGCGTTCTTGACCTCAAAAATGTTTTTTTTTCATTTGAGGGTCAGCGAGGATTCTATCGGGTATACTTCATTTGTCACCCATCATGGTCAGTGGGAATTTCTACGAGCACCAATTGGGCTCTCGGTTAGTCCTAAGTACTTTATGAGATTTGTCTCCACAATTTTCAGAGATCTACTAGCCCAGAAAACTATGACGATTTTTATTGATGATATTATTATTCCAGCAGACAGTGAAATCCAGGCTTTGCAGAGGCTGAAGAAAGTTTTGGAAATAGCTGAACAGTATGGGCTTAGAATCAATTGGAAGAAGGCTAAGATATGGTGAAGAACAATCAACACCAGAAAAGACGGATGCAGTTATTAAATTTCCAGAGCCTAAAACAAGTAAGCAATTGAGAAGTTTTCTTGGATTAACTTCTTACTTTAGGAAGTACATAGAGCATTACGCTGTTATAGCAAGTCCACTTAATGATTCGATGAAAGAAAATGTGGACTTTGTGTTTGGTAAAGATCAGCAAGAGGCTTTCTCTACACTAAAGAATAGGCTAGCATCTGCCCCAGTGCTCAAAATATTTGATCCTAATTTAAAAAGTGAATTACACACAGATGCTTTAAGTATAGCCATAGCTGCTGTTTTAAGGCAGTATCACCCTGGTAGTGGACTTTATCCCGTTCATTATATGAGTCGTAGGACTACTGAGGTGCAACGACGATATTCAAGTTACGAAATGGAGGCTTTGGCTATAATTGAAGGCATTAAAAAGTTTAATCATTATTTGTATGGCCACCATTTCAAATTAGTAACTGATTGTAAAGCTTTTCAGCAAACTCTAATGAAGAAAGACCTGACACTAAAAGTAGCAAGGTGGGTGCTTATGTTGAATGATAATGACTTCGAGGTTGAGCATAGAGCTGGTGCAAAGTTGAGAAATGCTGATGCCCTCAGCTGGAATCCATATTATGTAGCTACAATAACTACTATGCATGAACAGATGAGGCAAGCTCAGGATTGTGATGATGGTCTCAAGGCAATTAAAGAGATACTGAAGGAGAAGTCTTATCAAGATTACCTTATTGATGGAGACATATTATATAAAGGATCAAACAAATTGCTTGTTGTTCCGAAAGCTATGGAGAAAGACATCATAACAAGAATTCATGGGAAAGGTCATTTCTCTAGAAACAAAATGAAGAAATTAATTTGTCAAGATTATTATATAAAAGATTTGGATAAAAAGTTAGATGATTTGGTGGTTGCTTGCATACCATGTTTACTGGCTACTAAGAAGGCAGAAAAGCAGGTGGGAGTTTTGAATCCTATAGAAAAGGAAAGTATCTCTCTAGATACATTGCACTTGGATCATGTGTGTCCATTGACTGAAACCAAGAAGTTATACAACTATATTCTTACTATGATTGATGCTTTTACCAAGTTCGTGTGGTTATTCCCTACAAAGAGTACATCAAGTGCCAAGACACTGAACAAGTTAAGAGTAGTACATCAGCAAACATTTGGAAATCCAAGGAGAATTGTCACCGATAGAGGCACTGCATTCACAAGCAATGAATTCCAAGACTACTGTAAGGAGGAAGGTATTCAACATGTTACCATTACCACAAGCATTCCTAGAGGGAATGGACAAGTCAAAAGAGTCCATGGTATAATTATTCCCTTAATGACTAAGCTATGCATAGAAGATACAGGAGCGTGGTATAAACAGGTTAGTAGAGTACAAAGAGCTTTGAATAGTACTTACCAAAGGAGTATTGATACTACGCCCTATGACTTGTTAATTGGGACAGTTCAACTGAAGGCCCGAATCGCACTTCAGCAGCTCAGCTGATCAAATGAAGTGGTGGCCAGGGGGATAACATGTTTAGGTGAGTATGATGTTGGTATGCTGATGATGAATGCATGGAACAGTATGAAAGAATAGGTTAGTATTATAAGTTCAAAATTGTAAACCCTAAGTAAGGTATCACTATTGTTTATGTATTAAGTTACTATAATTTGGTGAGTATAACTAAAAATTGTTCGTGATCTCGTACATCCGTTTAGTTATGGTGTTGTTACTGTACTGTAAGATTAGCTCATTGTACCTTGTAACTTTAGTACTAAGTAAAATATTGTAAGTGTGTATTTGAGTGATGGATGTTTGAAGACAGACAGATGAGCAGTACGGCCGAATGTGGGAACGGAACGTAAGCGTGAGTGAGATGGCAGACGGATGAAAGAGTGAAGGATATAAAAAAGGAAGATGGCGGATATAGCTATAAGGTGTAACACGTTGCAGGAATATTTTTTTGAAAAATAAAAGTATATTATAAGTATTTTCTGTCTTTACTCTGAGCCCCATATCCCACACATATACCTAATAATGCAGGCAATCCGCGAAAGTGATCAGAACCATGATGGAAATGATGCAGTTAAATATTAAATGAAATGAAATGAAATGAATATTTATTTCGTGTAAACTTTTTTAAAGTGCTTACGAAAAGTCAAATTAAAATTGTTCAGTTTATACATCATTTATATTTTTGTGTTGAATTAGAGCAGCTCAATCCCAAGCATTTTTATCGCCTATATAATCAGTAATTTTATAGTATGCTTTTAAACACAGTGTAGTTTTAACAATAATTTTGAATTTATTTATAGATAAATTTCTTATATTAAGAGGGAGCTTGTTATAAAAGCGTATACACTGCCCCATAAAACAGCTTCTTATTTTGTGGAGGCGGGTGCTATGAACTATAAGATTATTCTTATGTCTAGTATTAACAGTGTGTAGATCACTTTTTTTACTAAATGTGTCAATGTTCTTGTGGACATATAACAGATTCTCGTATATATATTGCGAAGCAACAGTTAGAATGCCTATCTCACTGAACTTTTCTCTTAGAGAAACACGAGGACCGAGGTTGTAAATACCCCTTAATGCTCTTTTCTGCAGAACGAATATTGTGTCAAGGTCTGCAGCATTCCCCCAGAGAAGAATCCCATATGACATAATGCTATGAAAGTAGCTGAAATAGACCATTCTAGCTGTTTCTATATCTGTGAGGCGTCTGATTGTCTTAACCGCATAAGCTGCAGAACTAAGTTTGCCCGAAAGTCTTTCTATATGCGGACCCCATTGAAGTTTGGAATCAAGCATAATACCTAGAAATAAGGTTATCCCGATGGGCTCAATTCTGGTTTCCTTCAGTTGTACATTGGTTTCCATCTGTTTAACATTGGGCATGGAGAATTTTAAGAGTTTAGTTTTCTTATCATTGAGTAATAAATTATTTACATTAAACCAATTAACAACTTTAGAGAGTGCGTTTTTTACTTCGTCAAAATTACTCTGTTGTCTTTTAATATTAAAAATTAAAGAGGTGTCATCCGCGAACAACACAATCTCATGATTGTTCTTTACGTAATAGGGTAAATCGTTGATATAGATCAAAAATAGAAATGGTCCGAGTATTGAACTCTGCGGGACGCCCATTTTTAAGGCAGAACCTGGCGAGATCTTATCATTAGTCTGAACCTTCTGGATTCTGTTGCCCAAATAAGAAACCAGGAGATTAAGAGCTTTGTTCCTAATGCCATAATGATATAATTTCCTGACCAGAGTATCATGATGTACACAATCAAAGGCTTTGGACAAGTCGCAAAAAATTCCTAAAGCATCTTGCGACTTCTCCCAAGCTGTAAATATACTTTTGAGTAACTCTACTCCTGCGTCAGTAGTTGAACGACCCCTCGTAAATCCGAACTGTTTCTTGTGAAGAAGATTATGTCTGTTAAAATAACTAAGCAATTGACTAAGTATTAATTTTTCAAAAATTTTACTAAGCGTTGGCAATACAGAAATAGGTCGAAAATTAGAAGGGTCTGATGTGTCGCCAGATTTAAATAAAGGTATAACTTTACTATATTTCATTAAATCAGGAAATATTCCAGAAGCGACGCAACCATTGAACACTGTTGCAAGATGTGGAGCTATTATGGTAATAATAGATGAAACAGTCTTCACTGACAATCCCCACAAATCCATTGTCTTTTTCATATTTATAGTTTTAAATTGATAAATAACATCTTTAGTAGTCACAACGGTAAATTCAAAGGCTGCACCACATTCTGGCACGCAGTCCCTAAGAAGCATTTCAGCAGACATGGAAGATTAAAATGTAATACCAGCCCGCAAGATCGACCAGTCATCGCAAATAGCACCCGTTCACGAGTATGACGCATGGGCCAGCCATCATCCCTCTCGCCATATTAGAGGGACAGGGATGACCCGACACACGACGCCACCACAAGAAATGACATTTTAGTGAGCGTGACAACCACGGTATACGAACCGGCAGTAAGAAACAATCTATTGGTATACTGACCATGACCGCCAATAGAGGACTTTTGAGACCGCACCTATAATGGTGTTTTAAACAATCCTAAAAATTTTCAGCTGGGTGCGAATTATTGTAACCTCACCCCTGTTTTTTGGTTTAATTTGACCGGAATATTCGATCGATTGATAAATACGTATATACAAAAACAAGCTTTACAATTATTGTAAGATTTATCTCAAGTTATAAATAAGGAGCACAAAGTAGACTTAACCGCTATATATAAAGTTTAAAAGCATAGAGCTGCTGCATAATACATGTCTATTGTTTCAAGACACTCAGTGATATCCGGATTTAAACCGGACTGTGTCCCAGGAGGAAACAAACGACTTTGTGACTGTGAAGAATCTACTTACGTACTGGAAGGCTTATCGCTTTGTTATATTTGAATGTCTATTTCAGTGTATGTACTACGAAAGGTACGTTTCGAGCTTGCCATATTTCGGCACCATGGCGAGCACCATGATTAATAAATGATAATGACAAATATTTGTATGTCGTTCAACAGATAAATTTGAACTCAGTGGTGTGTACCACTGAAGAGGCTCATATCCAGCAGTGGACTACAACAGGCTGATGATGTTGATCGAAACCACGGAGAGGCAACTACATTCGTTGATTATTTAAATTTAATCTCGTCAAGGTACATCTTTTACTTCAGAAGAACCATCCATATTATGTCAAAATCTGCAGCTGATCGATCATACCTGGTTTTAAATATTCTGCTGAGAGAATAATAAAAATGTCACTGTACTTAACCTTAATAGTTATAAGTATACTACCACTAGACGGCATTATTTAAAAAGTCTCAGTAAAAGCATCTCGGTTATAAGGGTTATTAGTTGCGGAGTGCAGATCACTTTGACCTGTGGTACGACGTCAACGCGGAAGCACGACGCCTCCAGTCAGAAGTCTTTGCTCGGTTATCTCGTCACTTTGAAGTATATGAGATATTTAACTTACAAGAACTAGCGTGTTCCAGCGCAGCAGTGCGTGTTGTGTGCGCGGAGGTGGCGCCCCCGCGCGGCATGGAGCGCGCGCCGCTCGCCGAGCACGCGTTAAAGGGCATTATCAAACCGTTAACGGTTTAACCGTTTATGCCTTACCTTCAGGTATAGTGCAATGATTAAATGCTTGCATGTTGCATTTGTAAAATTCTCGCAATACCAGTTTTATGTATTGCGTTGATTATCAATATAAAGTATAGTTAGTAGTAATAGTATAATTAATTTCAGCATACTCAATGCTTGTAAGTTTCAGTTGAGATGTTTGAAGTTCGAGTGAGATCTTTAGTAACCTACAAGTAAATTTTGTTTAAACTTAAAAGCGATTATCTTGGCAGTAAAACACCAGCTTTTGTAAATAAATCATAAACCTCATTTGTAATTTCAGTTTTCTTAGAAGTTAGTAAAAGATGCTCAATGTTTTACGTAAGTACACTAAAAAAATATAAGAAAATTCAAGGCTTTAATCGCTAATTTTATACCCCTCTAAATATATTTATTAGAATCATCCATTAGTCCAATCAAATGGTACACGTGTACCCTCGGACACGTGTACCCTTACACACGTACCTATGCCTTCGGCTGCTTTTTAGGGTTCCGTACCTAAAAGGTAAAAAAACGGGACCCTATTACTAAGCCTCCGCTGTCTGTCTGTCTGTCTGTCTATCCGTCTGTCTGTCTGTCTGTCACCAGGCTGTATCTCATAAACCGTGATAGCTAGAAAACTGACATTTTTACAAGTTATTATGTATTTCGGTTGCCGCTATAACAACAAATACTAAAAATAAAAAAAAAATGAATATATTAAGGGGAGGTCCCATACAAAAAACGTGTTTTTTTTCGTATTTTTTGCTCAAAATTATTAACTGTAACAGGTAGACGCTTTAAATTTTCACAGAATATGTAGTTGTATATTACCTTTCAAAATAAATCTACACTAATATTATAAAGAGGAAAAATTTGTATTTTTGTTTGTAACTCTGTTAATGAAGTACTGAAATGCAAGCTTACACCTTCATTTGCATTGCTACTACAAGGACAGCTGCACAATTTAAAAAAGAAATCTTAAGGCCGTAGATGGGACACAGACTGCAAAATTACAGCCCCAAGGTTGTATAAAAATTCACCAAGAAATTATAGGCTGCTAAGAAGAATGGTTTGCTTGCCTGCACCCAGTACCTTAAAGTCTTTATTGAACAAATTTAACTTGAATGTTGGCATAAATACAAAAATTTTCAGTGTGCTAAATAAAGCCATTAAACAACAAACTCCTTCGGAAAATGAATTCATCCTTATGTTTGACGAAATGACGATCAAGAAGAATTTATTTTATAATAAAAAAGAAGATCTAATTGAAGGGTTCCAAGACCATGCATTGCAAGGAAGATCATCTCAAATAGCAACATATGCACTTGTTTTCATGATTGGTGGAATTCGCCGTAAAGTGAAACAACCAGTTGCCTATTACTTTTCTGGAGGGTTTGTTACTGCAGACAGGCTTGCAGTTCTAATAAAAGAGGTAAGATATATTTGTATTACTTAATTGCTTTTTTAGGGTTGGTTCGTGTTATTTTACTAATAAAAATTTACAAGTTGAACAACTTTGGTGATTTCAAACATTTTTTTAACCGACTTCAAAAATGAGGAGGTTCTCAGTTTGGTTGTATTTCTCTTTTTTAGGGTTCTGTACCTCAAAAGGTAAAAAGGAACCCTCACAAAATCACTTTCTTGTCCGTCTGTCTGTCTGTCCACAAGGCACCACCGATTTTCTCAGGAATGTGTTGACTTAGCAAGTTGACATTTTTACTCGATACTGAAGTCTATATTCCCTATATATTATAAAAATCAAGGTCCTGAGTCAACTCGTCAAAAATGGGCAAATTTAGATTTTGAGAAAACTTATAAGTACCAAAATTTACCTTAATTTTCAATGATTTTAATTTTTCGGAATTTTCCCTTTACTTATAGCTTTTGGTATACATTTTTGACATTTCGACCTAGGTCAATTTTGGTACTTACAAGTTTACACATAAAGTTGCGTACGGAACTCACGGTGCGTGAGTAAGACTCGCTAGTGCCCGGTTTTATATTTTTCAATATTGATTATGGATCCGTGTGGTGACGGATTAAGAATACGGATTGTCACCACCCCATTTGATCCCGTGGGTGTCGTAAGAGCCGACAGAGGGAGCATACTATGCAGAGATCAGCACTGTAAGAGAAGGAAAACTTGATACAAACCCTATACCAACCCGTTTGGCCAGCGTGGTATAGTAGGCCAATTCCTCCTTTCAAAGGAGAGGCCTAGTCCAGCAGTGGACTGTTACATGCTGATCATGATGATGATGAAATGATGTATTCACTAAAACTGTATGGTTTCAGGTTTTACACCACTGCTTTGAAGCTGGACTAAACATTGCCACCACTGTATGTGATTTAGATGGTGTTAATAAAAGAGCTTTAAGCATCTTGGGAGCATCAGTCGAGCAGCTATATATAGTATATGAAAAAAGAGAAGTGGTCACTCTATTTGATACACCACACCTATTAAAATGTTTTAGAAACATGTTTCTGAAATATGATATAAAATGTTCAACCAACATCACCTGTAATGAAAAAAGCGTAATTGGTAAGAAGACATTAATCTTCTTCCTCTTAGCGTTAGCCCAGTTTCCATCTGGGGTCCGCTTTCTAGTCCAACCGATACCCGATACCCGCTGCATGGCAGTCCGTTGGTATATCCACTCGGCTATCGGCTATAAGAAATTAATGTGTAATTATAAATAAGTACCGTTTTAGGGTCCCGTACCTCACAAGGTAAAAAAGAACCCTTATAAGCTAACTTTCTTGTCCGTCTGTCTGTCCTTGTGTTACCACCGATTTTCTCAGGAACGGGTGGACCTAGCAAATTGAAATTTATACCAGATACTGAAAATCAGGGTCCTCGGTCAACCCGATAAAAAGATATGGTCAAAATTAATAATTTACAAAGACTACACTGAGGCTGGATTGAATCACGGAAAGTACGCACTATGGAAATGAACACAGGAAAATATTATTTTCTAATAAAAAAACTTATCATATAAATTGCTTTTTGTTACAGGTATTGCTAAATGGAGTCACATTAAAACATTTTATGAGTTGGACAATAGCAACCCAAATTTTGTATTTGCTCCTACCTTAAAACAGGAACACTTAAATCCCAATACTAAACAAAAAATGAAAGTCCGACTTGCTGCACAAGTACTGAGCCACACAGTAGCTGCTGGAAAATTATGCAAAAATTTCACAAGGTAATTTAAGTTTTTACTAAGTAGCAAAATATTCAATTTTCTTAAGACTCATTTATCTATATTACTTCTTTTTTGTTTTATACAATAAAAATGTTTATACCTCCTTTTCACATATGTACAAACTTATTTATACCTTCATTGTGTGACTATCCATATGGTGCCGGAATAAGAATACAGAGTGTCACCACCCTATTTCATCCCGAAGGTGTCGTATGAGGCTACGTCGCTCAGACTCACGCCTGTTTTCCGGAGGGGTAGGCAGAGACTACAGACCGCCATTTGCTACGATCCTGTCATATATCTCTTGCTTCATTCACTCTCATAATATTATTATTATATAGAGGTTATTTAGTTTCATATTATTTTCAGGTGGACTTGCAACAAAAGCACTTACCACAGCAAATGTTATATCCAATATGGACAAATTATTTGATTGTGTTAACGCCTGTACACCTGACTTAAGAGGGAAGCCATTTTCAACCAATTTGAAAAACGATTCACAGCATTTGAACCATTTTAAAAGTATGAAAATATTTTTCAAAAATTTGAAATTCTTGGGATGCCGAACTGGCATTGAGTGAGTCTGGAGAAACCTTTCAAATAAGTATAAATCTGTAAAGAGCTTGGAAACAAGAAGGTTGCAGCAAGACCCGATTGAAAATTTATTTGGATGTATCCGAGCCAATTGTGGCTGCAATATGAATCCCACCGTTGGACAATTTATTGCTGCACTTAAACAGCTGTGTTTAGCAATTTATCACATTATACAATGGGCAATTCTGAGAATGATGAAAATCAAGCAATACTTCAAAATTATAAAGTATTGTTGTCAGCCACAGATAAATGCACTGAAAATGCAATATTACATTTTGAAACAAATGTCAATGAAACATTTGAAAAAAGTGTTGACGAAAATAGTGGTGAAATCCAAGCATGTGCATATGTTTGTGGTTTTATAGTAAAGAATAACCCAAACAAGTGTGAAACATGTAAAACAATTTTTGTTTCTGAGACTTTAGAAATATCTCACATTTTTATTGATTTTAAAGAATATAGTGACTTAAAACGATCTTTAGTGTATGCATCAAAAGCCCTAATTAACTGTGTGGAAAGTAGCGCAACGGTTATAAATATTTTTTTAGAAACTGAAGGTTACAAAAATAATTTAAAGGACAAAATTCAGTCACTTTAATAAATTCAATAAACTTTGATTTTCTAAATAGCTGTCCAGAACATAAAAATAATAATATATCTTATCTTATAAATAGCATTTTCCACATTTGCGGCAAAAGATTCTGTGTGTTGAAAAATCGGCCATTTACAAAGGAAGCAAGTATGTCAGCCCTAAAAAGAAAAATAAATATATTAAAGCATAAATAAAAATAATTACAATGTGTCCTGTGATCCTGTGTTTCTAGATCTTTCGGTTTAAATGTAATAACTAATAATCAGTGAAACCAATGTAACGCGATAAAATCCGTAAACTGTAGTTTAATTTCAATGTGTAACATTAGCGTAAACCCAAGAAAATATTATGTGTGATATTATGTGTGTCAAACTTACAGAAGTTTGCTTGTGTTGCTGTATCAACCGCATTACTTATAGTTCACAACTGCATTTAGACTTTTAGACGTTCTTCTATTTTGTATCCATATATGTATTATTAGACCAGTGCAGATACGTTAGAAAACGGTAAAAAGTAAAATAAAATTACAGTAAGATGAAACCCATTGGAGAAGGAAGAGAATATAGCGATCATTAAAGGAAAAATAAATAACGGGCAATCTGAGATCGGGAAGTGGATGGGGTTGCGATTTTAAGGGTTAAAAAAGGATTTATCTCGATTGCCAGCAAAACTACAAGTCCTACGGGAAAAACGTCAATGGCAAAGTTGTAGGTAATAAAAAGATGTACAACTTTTGTATTTACACTTTATTCACACAACGTCATAATTTATGTGAAAAATTCAAATAACCAAGTGTTTGGTTTTTTATTTTTAACTTTAACAATAGTCTTTTCTTTTACACGAAATTAGGTGAAATTGTTCTTGCCTTTTTATGTTCCAAACATACTGTTAATGTTTATGATTTAAAATATTTATTTTTACGCCTTATTTTGACTTAAGATTGAAATAAAATCCTCATTTTCAATTGAAAATTCTCACGTCTAAATATCAGCGTTTTTTAAAAAAAAGCTGATTTATTGACTTGAGAATTTTCCGTTGAAAATTAGGGTTTTATTTTGATATGAAGTCAAAATAAGGCGTATAAATAAATATTTTAAATAAAAAGAATAACATTGTGTTTGAAACACAAAAAGGCAAGTTTTCACCAAATTTCGTGTAAAAGAAAATACTATTGTAAAGTTAAAAATAACGAACCCCAGATTTGTTCTATAATGTGAGATGTTAACCCTTTTATATAATGTCTAAAACATGTAATTTACTATGAAAAATTATTATTTTAAATAAAATCCTTCTGGAAATCTGTTTTTTATTTTGCTTCCTAAAACCAAAATACGCAGATGATATACCTACCTACATAATATATATACTATAAATAGAACTGAATAATATGTATATGTACATCTACGTACGTATAACTTTCAAATAGTTTGAGGGGGTACGACATAGATGGCGTATCTCGATTCTGTATCGTTTTTTTGTATGAAGTTGTTATTCTTCCCGCCAGGGTATATGGTGTTCTGTGTCTTTGATAGTCGTCATAGGGACGTCGGTACCTCTAAAAAATCTGACGCTAGCCTAAACCTATGAGCATTGCTGTCCCTTCGTGTTGCGGAGGACAGACAGGCAGTCGTTATGCGGAAAAAAATAATATTCAGCCAAATCCGGTTGGACTAGTAAGCGGACCCCAGGCTGAAACTGGGATAACGCTAGGAGAATGGTGTAAAGATACATAAATTATTTCTTTCACACATAATTTATTTCTTTCACACATAATTTATTTTAATTTATCCACTATGAGCTAAATTTCAAATCTTTACTAAGGACTTACACACAAAAAATGGCCTACCTCAAGGTAGTGTATTGGCACCAAACTTGTTCAATATATACACCAACGACCAACCATCCTACCCAAACACGTCACGCTTCTTCTATGCTGACGACCTTGCCCAAACTTCCCAAGCTGCCACCTTTGAGGATATTGTCCTTCCACTCAATGAACAGCGAACACAGGCAAGGCGTAGACTGTGGCGGGATAGTGCTTCCCTACCCACCCCATTCCCGCTTGCTGAAAATCCTCCACCTGGACATGGGCTGCCTTGGCTGACCTGGAAGTCTTTAAATAGACTTAGGACACAGGTTGGCCGAAGCAAAAAAAACTTGCTTAGGTGGAGATTTATAGATAATTCCAATCTGGAGTGCAAGTGTGGTGCCGTTCCACAAACAATGTGACACTTACTATCTTGTCCTGCGTGCCCTAATACCTACACGCTACAGGAACTTATGGACGCTACTGAAAATGCCATACTCGTAGCTAAGTTCTGGGCTGACACAATTTAGATTGCCATCGGCACGCTAAGAAGAAGAAGTACTCTGTGCCAACAACGAATATTGGATAACTGTTAATACCGCCCGACTATACGAAAACGTCAAAGGTGCTTTTTTCGTTTGATAAATTGCTTCCTACCGGTTTCATTCGCGCTTGCTGAAAATCACAATGGGTAGAGTTATTGATTGACTTTTGGTGGCTTTCTCAATGTTTACCTAACGATATGAATTAAAATCCGCTGATAGATAATACGAAATGCACTGGACTAAGCCCAGTGCATTTTCGTCTCTCTCTCGTAGGGTTGTAAGCGAGCTGCCTATTCACTAGACGGTTATGCCCTCGAGTAAGCTGTACATACTTAACTGGGACCGTAATTACAATTTAAAGTAATCCTAAAATGTACCATAACAAGCCAAATAAATTAAAAAAGAAACAAAAACATAAAAAAGAATAATTGCAAATAACTTAATAAAGAACATTACCTTCGTCACTTTTCATCAAAAAGAATATACTGAATTATTTATGAAATCCTATGACGTTAACAAAGGACCTCGTTAGATTTTATTTTTACAATTTGTGTGAGTATCGATAACTCTCCTATGATTATACCAATGAAAAACGCTTTGCGTTCGAGTAATAAAATTTCACTTCAGCCATTTGGAAGTAAGGCTTAAATCGAACATTTCCTTTTGATATTGGATTGAGCGATCAAATTGTTTACATAAATATTTTGTATTAAATTTTGTACCGATTTTTTAAGTAGGTGAATAAATGTTTGATATGACATAGTATACAATATAATTAGTATTTAAGCATTATAATTGTATTTAGCTATTATTCAGGATATCTCCCAGCGCAAAGAAGATACTTATTACTAACTAGCTTTTGCCCGCGGCTTCGCTCACGTATATTATCTAGTTATAGTATATCATCTTTGTTTGGGGTAACACAAATCTCTTTTATTGGGCGGATACTTCTATAATTGTCGTTTTAACTGTTTAAGAAATATAACTGCAAAAAGTATTTACACATACATACTATTTAGTACTTAGACTTACCTAGTAGTACTCAAAATATTATCCGGTATCAGTGACGTTTAATATGGAATATGGCGTTGAATATGGTGACTGCGATTTGACTGTCAGAACCATTACAATTTAACAAAATACTCGACAATTCGTATTTTGCGGATATATGTTGTCAACTCGAAATCTTTATTTTTTAATGTTTTATTATTCAGGTAAGGATTTTAATAAATATATTAAAATAAATTTGACACTGCGATGGTATCGCAGTCGGTCGGTTCCAATGTGAAACATGCCAAAATCAACAACAAATTAGAAATTAAAAATTAACTTTCAAAAACATTTTCCTATGGACTAAATTGTGAATCTAAACCATTCTCAAGTCCCCTTGAACACACACAAAAAAATCATCAAAATCTGTCCTTTCGTTTAGGAAGAGTTCAGTGACATACACATGCACACAAGAAATATATATAAAAAGATATACGTAGGTACTTACTTGCCTATACTTTATAAACTAAACGTCTTCATCAATATATCTTTAACCCTTCGATCAACTATACTACAACTTCAACCGTTGCATAATTAGACCAGGGGGCTTATTCACTATGACCATTTTGAAGTCTTAACGTGTTTTAACGTGCTAGTTACCCACGTCGGCACGTTATCGGCTTAAACGGTATTCACTATGCCAACTTCAAGTTTGACAAGCACGGTAGCGCACGTTACGGACACGGTTTTAGCTGTCAAAATTCCGTGAGCTAAGAGGTCACGTAACATGCACGTAACGCGTTTATTGTAAAACGATAGAGGATAAATAAGTACTAAGTTTATTTCTTTTATATTATTTTCAGTATCCGTTACTGATTAAATGCTAAGTTTATTTGCTTTTTTATATACCAGTGTCCGTGTCAAAGTTATTTAATTAAATATTATGTTTTATGAAAATTGACGCCTGTCGCTGGCGCCAGCGTCTCACTCGTCTTCGGATAAATAATAAATCCATTATGATTGATTAGATTCTGTTAGAATTGGGCTATTTGCTGCACTAACCGCACTTATATTTTTTTATATTGTAGCGCGACTGCAACTGTCATGTCTGTCATCAATGTCATCATTATGTTTCCGTTCAAAAATTTACTTAAGTACAAAAGATGAACTAAACTTTGAAGATCAATATTTTATTTTGAAATTGTTCCTGGCGAAATTAAACTAAAATAATATAATTTAAGTTTTATTAGCCTTTTCTATTTGTACTGTAGCTTTTAGTGAGAATTATAAGTTAGTAAAATAATATTTATAAAATCGAAATTGAGCCGGCAAACCGGCATTAAGATTTATGAACGAATGTTGTGAAATTGATAACTAGGCATAGACAAGCTGTCGTATGGCATACTGAATACAATATTTTGATTGTCGTGGTACGTCACGTTACTGAAACACGTTTACGTCTAGTGCACGTCACGACGACACACGTCTTGAACATGGTATTTCAGTGGTCATAGTGAATAAGCCCCCTGTGCAGATACGTTCGAAAACCGTAAAAAGTGAAATAAAATTATAGTGGGAAGAAACCCATTGGAGAAGGAAGAGAATATGTCAAAAATTTGAATTATTCCCAGTAGTCCCCTCTAGCCCTGTCCCCCGGGGTGACAGATGGGAATTGTTTTCCCAGTTGTCACCGGGGTGACAATTTGTGCCATCTGTTCCCTTTGAAAGTTGACTAGAGGGGACAAATGGGAAGTCTTTTTCTCAGTTGTCACCGGGGGGGGTGACAATTGCTACGATTCCTACCCAGAAAAATGTAATTACCCTAGATTTCAGCTTTTTATTTGTTATGCTAGATAGAATCAAATAAAAAAATTAACACAATGTCAACACGCTTACAACATTAGAAAAATATTAACGATTAAGTGAATAAATATAAATGTCAAAAAAGTTATATAGAATCATACATACATACATACATAGACTCACGCCTGTTTCCCCGAAGGGGTAGGCAGAGGCATATTAAACGCCCACTTTTCGCCAGTGTTTTGATCCCACGTAATAGGTGGCGAGCCTATTGCCGCTTATCGGGATATTTTGTTTGCCAGAGCCTCGTCCGTTGATCGGCAGGTGCACCACTTGCAGGTGAGGTTGGCTTGGGACCCTAAGTTCTTGGTGGGAACCCTATGCACCCTTATATATAGAATCAAATAAAAAAATATCAACATTATGTATAACTTATAGGTACAATTGCAGATTATTTATTTGTATTAACACCAATCGTTTTTTTTTATTTTATATACCTAATTTTTACAATTGCGCAATTCATTTTGTACGGCAACACCGATGTTAGATTTTTATTCAAAATGTGGGTAAATACATATTTTTTAAACTGACGATACATTTCCTACTATAAACTCGTTAGTTCCGCCCGTTGTGTTACCTACTCACTGTTGTTAAATACAATAAATTAATAATGTCTGGGAATAGTGCATGTTCCAATTCGGGTGAATCGCCTTTTGCGATAATACAAAGAGGAGTTGGAAGCATTCTGCTTCGAGCAGGACATCAATTTTATAAGAAAAACAGTACAATACTGGTCTTTCAATATGGGAGTGTAAGCAGAGAAGGAAAATGTGTAAAGGGCGTATCAGGATAAAAGTGAGTATTTAGGTATAGATTTCTTTAACTACTTACGTCAATAAAGTTTTTGGATATAAAGAATTAGAAAGTATGAAGTAATAATATGTTAATTAGGTTGATAGGTACGGGGTGAACGTTTATTAGTAAGTAGGTATACGATAACTTGATGGTAATCTATATATACTTTTTAATACATTCACACAACGCCATCTGGTCCCAAACTAAGCAGAGCTTGTACTATGGGTACTAGACAACTGATAAACATACTTAAGTACATTTTTTTTGTAAATACATACATATTATACATAGAAACATCCAGACCAAGTCAAACAACCATGTTTATGCACGCAAATAGTTGACTTGTGCCAGAATCGAACCCGCGACCTTCAGCGTGGCAGTCACATACAGTAACCACTAAGGACATAGGATACATTTTATTTAGGGAACACGCGGACGATATCGCGGCCAACAGCTAGTTAGTTAAATAAGAAGCTATCGAAAGAATTTTTACTTTTCAGGACGGAAATATTGTAGATGAAACTTCTCACATATGCACACCCAATTTTGCCAAAAACGTTGTAAGCGTGTTGACATTGTGTTAATTTTTTATTTGATTCTATGTAGCATAACAAATAAAAAGCTGAAATTTATGGTAATTAAATTTTTTTCTGGGAAGGAATCGTTGCAATTGTCACCCCCCCGGTGACAACTGAGAAAAAGAACTCCCATTTGTCCCCTCTAGTCAACTTTCAAAGGGAACAGATGGCACAAATTGTCACCCCGGTGACAACTGGGAAGACAATTCCCATCTGTCACCCCGGGGGACATGACTAGAGGGGACTACTGGGAATAATTCAAAAATTTAAGGAAAAATAAATTACGGTCGATGTGAGGTCGGGAAGTGGATGGGGTTGCGATTTTAAGGGTATAAAAGGGTTTTTCTCGATTACCGGCAAAACTACAAGTCCTACGGAAAAAACGTAAACGGCAAAGTTGTAGATAATAAAAAGATCTACAACTTTTGTATTTGCACTTTATTCACATAATGTCAAAATTTATGTGAAAAATTCAAATAACCAAGTTTTTCGTTTTTTACTTTTATCTTTTACAATAGTTTTTTCTTTTTCACAATATTTGGTGGAAACTTAGCTTTGTATGTTCCAAACACACTGTAAATGTTTTTTATTTAAAATATGTATTTTTACGCCTTATTTTAACTTAATTTTGAAAAAGGTCCCTAATTTTCAATCGAAAATTCTCACGTCAAAATATCAGCTTTTTTTAAATAGTTAGTCGGTGTTTTGTTCGTTGAAATCTCTACTTTCTGATGGTGTAAATAAAATATATATTACTACGCTAAACGTCCTCAGAAAATGCAAAGAAACGTAGTAGTCTTCTCCCCGGGTCAAGTGCAGCGAATGATTCACCGCACCAAACTGCGGAAAGCCCCTGGTACCGACCGGATCAACAACGAAGCTCTGCGTCACCTGCCAGCCCGAAAGCTATCGGCCCATCACGCTGCTGTCGACACTCTCGAAAGTCTTCAAGAAGCTTCTACTGCTGCATCTTGTACCGCACATCCAGCCACGCGACGAGCAGTTTGGGTTCCGAGCCGAACACTCTACGACGCACCAGCTCGCGAGAGTACTGCACCACATGACGGTGGCCCTCAACAAGAGGGAGAGCCCTGTCGCAGTACTTCTCGATATGAAGAAGGTGTTCGATCGCGTTTGGCACGCCGGCCTGGTATACAAGCTGTCCACGTCCACTACTCCCCGCCGAGTAGTCAAGACTGTGGCCACCTTTCTTCAGGTTCGGCGCTTCCAAATGACAGTCGACGGCGTCCTGTCAACTGAGCGCCCCGTCGGAGCCGGCGTCCCTCAAGGGAGTTGCCTCTCGCCCGTGTGCTACAGCAGGTACACGGACGACATCCCCGTCGCTGGAGGCGCCCGCCATGGTAGCGCTGTACGCAGATGACGCTGCCTTCATCACCATCTCCCTTAACCCCGTTCACGCGGCGGTTAAGATGCAGCGCGCACTGGATGCACTCCCACCCTGGCTGGAAAACTGGAGACTGACGGTCAACGTGGCGAAGACCCAGGCGATCTCCATGGGTGGACGGAGACTGCCCCCGCCTCTCACCATGCTCGGGCACCACGTTGACTGGTAGCCGACGGTGAAATACCTCGGCGTGACCATAGACCGTCGTCTCACGATGGCCTCACACGTCAAGAACGTTGTTGGCTAAGCGCGAACCGCTCGAGCTCTCCTGCGTCCTGTCTTGGCATCCAGACTTCCCCTCCGTGCGAAACTGGCTGTCTACAAGGCATACATCCGCACCCGCCTCACCTATGCCTCCCCAGCGTGATACGCGCTGGCTGCGGAGACCCTCCACAAACGGCTGCATGCGCAGCAGTCGCTCGCCCTACGCGCCGTTATAGACACCCCTCGCTACGTGAGGAACGACGTCTTCTCCAGGGACCTACGCATGGAGAGCCTCGACGACTTCATCGGTCGCCTGAGCGCCAACATGTTCGCCCGCGCTGACGGGTCATCCTTCCGCCACTTGCGGGAGCTGGCGCCATACCATCGGCTCCCACCGGACCGACCACTGCCGCGGGACTTGATCCCCGCAGCAACCACACCGGACTGACTCGAGCTCGCTCACGTCGGCTGACGGGCGCTTGTCGGGAGCCTCCCCCGGCAAGGTCGACCTCGCCAACGTAAGCGAAGCCACAGAACAAGCCACCGCTGGCTCGTAGATCGCTCACCGGACGTTCCCCTCTCGGGAATACTGCCGGTGGGGTCAGGTGTTGCTAGCGGCGTTAAACACACCCGAACTAGACGCCCGGATACGACGCCAGTGGCAAGGACCACACCCCCGTGACCCGTCTGCAGCTGCAGGCGGCGGCCAAACCCACTCAGACAGCCAACCACCTGCATCAGTTTCCCCCCGGTTCCCTTAGGGGAATCGTGAGAGAACCCGAAAGAGAGAGCTTGCGCAGTCTGCTACGCACAGCCATTGCATCCGGTACCTCGGAACTCTGGTTGTGCTAAACAGACCTTCTCTCGCGCCTCTGCGTAGTGTGACGTATCCATGCGGACGCTTTGTCTCGAACGTCTTGTGTGGTCCATCACTAGTGTTTTTACAAGTTTTCATGTACTTTGTAACCACTGTGCTTTGACAAGAAAATAATATAAGAAGATTGCATTTTGGAGGAGTTGTTTTATAAAAAAGTATCACCGTAAGGTGTTACAGTATTATTATAAAAAATATGAATGCGAATCGAAATAACATATGTCTAGTTAAGTAGTGTGCATTTTTGATACATTCTTTGTTACTTTTTATTTGGTGAAGTTAGTACCTGTAACAGGGGAACGCCGCTTAATTTTTATCATTTATGGAATCATTATTACAAATAAAATCATAGGAATGAATATCATTGTAGTAGCGAAACTATTTAAAAAGGAAACATCTTACGAAGTTTTGATAATTTATTTTGTCATTGTAGGCGATGCCGAACCTCATGATCGTTTATCGTATTTCTCCGCCATAAGCCGCTTTGACACAGCGAGTGCACAAGTGGATCAACGTGGATTAAAGTAACTTTACTGTTGTGGCCAATTTGTGGCTCCGTCTACATTAGATCTTACTTGTAGAACTAATATTCGGCGGGCAACACCGTTTACTAACTACGCTTACTCCAGAACGAATATAAGAGTTCGTAAAGAAGGTAGTGGTAGATGGTGGAAGTTAGAATAAATCTCTGGTTGTCAGAGAGGTTTATTTATTTTAAATGAAAAAGACCGGTGAAGTGGATGTCGAGGCACGCACCATGTAAGGTTACGTAGTAACTCTTACCTAATATCCTACGAATAAAATAAGGACTCGACCCGTGGTCGAGTCCTTAGTTATTCATTTTATCGCTAGGAAATGTAAGTTTGAGTTTATCGATTATTACTCGTTAATAAGTAGTATTGGTCTAATGAGCCGTTATAATTTTCATTGAAGGTTCATCATTTATGTAACTTCTTCGCTACGGTTTTACGAATAAAATATTGTTTAGTACGTAAATGTCTTGTACAATCTTATTATACTGCCTGCAATGTAACTAAATCTCTTTTAAAAATAATAACATGGTAAGCACGTTATGGACACTAACATGGTTTCGCAACACGAATAATAGAGTTCATAAACAAAGTTTTATCGCCACAGCTTAAAAATAAATGTACTGGTAATACTTCGATGTGAGTTTATTTATATTTTACGTGATACGAACTTTAAATACTCAAAAGTTAATGAGGTGCATTGAGCGTTTCAAACCAAATCAATAATAATTTGCGATTTGTTGCAATTTAATCACTTATTGTATACCAAAAGGTGAACTTCGATATCGGGCTTAAAAATATGCGGATATTTTAATGTCGTGGCAATATTGGTATAAATATTTTTATTTAGAACCATGTTGATATCTGTGACCCGACACGGCTACTGAACGTTTTCACCTGAACCTATTTAGCTGACAGGAATTTCGCATAAACCGTAAGTTGAAACTATGCGTTAGTCTAAGCTTTTTTCAGTAGGTATAAGGTTTTCTTTCATTTGAATAATTACTACTAGTAAACAGACTCTCATATATCAGTAGCTGTGAGTTTCTTGAGCGTAGAAAGCATATAAGTAATATCTTATGGTATTCTTATAACTATAAAGTGTAGTAACTTATATTTATGTATATGTTACAGCCAAAGTAATAAATCCAGATATTATATATACTATCTAGCCATTATTATTATATAACATCTACTAAATTTGGACAAAGTAATAATAGACACCGAATTAATCACATTAACTAGCTATTTTTTATAACATCTTGGTACCCTTAGATGAAGTAATATAATAAGTGAAGTGAAGCCTGTAAAGATTTATTTTAATCAGTTCCGTACTGGACATCGATTTGTTAACTGGCCGATTAACCAGAAAAACCATCTAATAGGTTATGTTAGGTATTTTTGTGACCCTGCAGCAAAAAATAGGAGCCCTGCTAAGCAGGGCTCCGTCAACTTAGCTTATTAAACACCGTTTCCTGACTCCACATTCTGTATCGGAGTGGTAAAACAAGTAATTCGTATCGTATTTATTACTTTGTGACAACTGTGGCCTGCATTTATGAATAGCATCCAGATGAAGTAATTAATTAATCAAAATGTCTAGGCAATTTAGTAATTATATATATTGACTAGTCATTATGTATAATTTTATATTAATCACAATGGAAATAACATATATAACACATAAATTATAATGAAAATTCAAATATTATGGTCCTGGACCAACAAGGTCATGGGCAAAATTAAACCTTGGTTAATGTATATTATTGAATACCTACTGTTAAAATTTCGTGACTTGTATACATAGTAATATATGTATATGTAACGGATCAATATCGCGTTATTAGTTGATAGGTATAGATCTGGTACACAAATATTATTATGTGTGCAGCTAGTGAAAATTATTTTACCGCTTTGTAACAGGAATTTTCACATGCTTGTTAGTAATAAATGCATAAAGTATATAGTAAATGTTCAATGCGAATCATCTGAAATACCAAATATAGCTTTGCCGCATATTGTTGAAAACAGACGCGCATTTACCGTTAGAATTCATCTGAATCTCATAATGGTATGAAATGTGCAGCAACAACGAGCAACCTGCACAGATATCATACATTCCATGAAGGTTACATGATTAAGATATATGTCGTTTAAGAAATCCCCTCAGTTTTGAATCACTTGTTTGATTCTTTTGTAAGTTTTATTTACTCTCTACGATTTCAGGGTATAAATCGTTACAATGAGATTCACTGGAGTGCCCAGAGAAAATGAGACCCACATTTATCAAGTATAAAGCTGCGTGCTTAGACAGACCATTTGTTCCTTTATCCACATTGACGAAGAGGCGTCTATCTGAAGAGATATCTACCGGATTACGTGAAGGCAAACATGTTTTATGCGGTTAAAGTATTTTATATACTACGCCATTACATGTTCCCCATTGCACACCATGGTTTCATGAAGTAAGACTTATTTGTGTCGATTCGATTCATTCAAAGTTTTACAGACACATTAGTAACGACAATGAATAAGAACTAAACTAGACAATGGCAGTGGACGTCTCTAGGCTGACATCATATACAGTGGCAGTATTATGTTTAAACAAACTACGACGCTCAATCTTGTAACTATACTCGTTTATTTAAGTGCACTGTATCTACTTAACCCTGACTAGTATTTGTATGATTGTTGTAAAATCTACATAAACCTCAACAGTCATCATAAAGTACTTATGTATTTGTTTGACAGTACTGTCAAGTTGATCCGCAATGGCGGCACAAAATGTGGTTTTACTTAACATTGGTAACTGGAATATCAACTTAACTAGACAATGACATGGCAGTAGTCTTTTAAAACCTAGCACAGTACTTCATGTAAATATACAGCACAAACTTCGACGCACAATCGTGTAAATTTGCTTTTATTTAAATGCATTATATCTACTTAACCCTGATAATAGTAGTAGGCTTGTATTTGTAAGATTGCTTTAAGATCTACAAAAACATCTAACAGTCAACACAGTGTATTTGTGCTGCAGTATTCTCAAGTTGATAGGCAGTGGCGGCACAAAATGCGGAATGCATTATTCACTCAATTCTTCTCAAGTCTTATCTTATTTACAACGCACAAAAGCGCTACATTTCTTATTCCTTTTCCTTGAACGGTATTTGCTTGCGCTATTCAGTTCAATTTCACAGTTGAATTTGCACACAAAAATAGTACTGAAATGTTGTGTATGTATTTTCAACTTACTGAAATAAAGAGTAGTGTCTGAAGCATTTCATTTGCAGGACAACCCGGAAGGCGTCTGTCCCTTCTGTGAGGCCTACTAGCTTAAAATACTTCAAACTATAGGTACATAAGTATAAATCTATTAAATTAAAAACAATGTGCTTGATTGAACCAAAAGGTTTCAAGACACTATAAAGGTGTTAACAGGGTGAATTTGTTGTTATTTCTGAGAACATCAGACTGAAATTTGATAAACGAAAGCTGGAATATTCATAATTATAACAAAAATATTCACAGGAAGTCGTGCAATGTTCAAAATATTTTATTCCTCGTTTTTAAAAACAAAGGTACGAAGGCATTCCTTTATTTGTGTAACGTTTTCTCGGAATTACGGATTCAGATATATTCACGTCAAAATTGCCTGCATCGTATTATAATTTCGTTCAGAAGATTGTTTTCTTTACACGGCTTATATTACTTTGCATTGTTATTATTATTAGGTTTTGTTTCTACAAAGGTAGTACCCATAGTACATACATACATAGACTCACGCCTGTTTCCCGGAGGGGTAGGCAGAGACTACGGAACGCCATTTGCAACGATCCTGACATACCTGACTTGCTTCACTCACTCCCATCAAGTTTCTCATGCATGCTCTTCTGTTAAGGGTACTTCTGACTTGTCCTTTTTTCAGGATGTCTCCAATCTGGTCAGAGAACGTTCTCCTAGGTCTTCCCCTTTGTCCTGTCCCATTCACACTAGCCTGATATATCTTCTTTGTCAGTCTATCGTCATCCATCCTCTCCATGTGCCCAAACCATCTTAACATGCCTTTCTCAATGCTTGTCACTACATCTTCTTTTACCCCACACCACTCTCGTATCACACAATTCTTTACTCTGTCGGTCAAAGACACACCACACATACTTCTCAGTGCTCTCATTTCTACAGCATTTATTCTACTTTCAAATCTCTTCTGCCATACCCAACTTTCACTACCATACATAAGGGTAGGCACTAACACACCTCTATGTACAGCCAAACGTGCCTTTTTGGACACGTTTTGACTGTTCATAAACGCCTTCAGAGCTCCATTCACACTATTACCTGCATTAACTCTCCTTTCAATATCTGCTTCATTCTTACCATCTCTTGTAAACAACGTACCTAAGTAAACAAACTCATTTACTTGTTCCACTCGCTGTCCATCGATTAAAACATTACAAGCCGTAACGCATTCCTCCTTTTCAAAAACCATAACTTTCGTTTTACTTACATTCACTTTCATTCCTTTCCTTTCTAACGCACGATGCATGATTGTTACCATCTCCTGCAACTCCTCCGTTGAAGATGCAAGTATAGCCTGATCATCAGCATAAAGGAGGCATTTGACGAGTAACCCATTCATCCTTAATCCGCAGTCACTGTTGGCAACAACATAAATATTAATTTTTATAATTAAAAATTGTATTGGCAACACTACAAAACTTCCTGTCCTCCGCTCGCCACGAATTGGCGCGGTCACGTTTTTGTCTTTTCCACTAAATATAATTAATTATTATCAATATTAACCAGTTTATAAGCCTTTCAAATAAGTGTTTCTGTACGAGCATACAAGTGCTAGAAAATAAACTGTTGCCGTGAAAAAGTGTTTTTTTTACTGACGAAAATAATTCATTCCTGGCGTGGCTTGTGCCCGCCATACTGGTCCTTCGAGCCGGATATCTGCGTGTCTGCATTCAAGATCTCAAAAAATCAAGATCCGAACGGCTGTCCTAGTTATTTAGAAGCTAGCAATATTTAACGGCAGCCGAAGAATACAGAAAACAGCAGAAACCAGAGCCCGTGGAAACAATAAAAAAAACGAAGATCGTGTCCCTGCAAAAATATCGCTTCACATTCTCTACGTGTGTGTGTGCGCATCTATACAAGTGTGCATACCTAATCGCCCGCGTCTTTTCGTAAATTCAAACCATTGTGCGGTTGGCAGCCCTGCTGTCCAATCTGAATATCCGCACCGAACTTGGCTACGAGAACGTCGCATCGGGAGCCGATCGTGAGTCGAGTGCAGTCGAACGTGAGCTGAGTTGCGCCGAGTGCAGCCGAACGTGAGCCGAGTCAAGCCGACTTCACCCGAACGTCGCCATTGCCGTCAACAAAACATCCGTCGAGCGAGCAGCGTTTGCGTCGTCATCTCACGTCATATCACTTCGCCATTTTGTGTACATCCACTTTGTTCTTGTGTCGTGTTTCTCGTGTAATTTGTGTTCACAATGCCTACCGATTTAAAATACCTCGTTGCTAATAGGGGTTATACAAAGGCGTCGATAACGCGTCTTAAGAAGAGTTTGGAAGGTAACATTCAATTACTATCAATAGAGAATTTAAAGGCTAAAAAGACTCGACTGGAAGAAGTCTTCCAAGAGTACAATAGTCTATGTGTAAAATTTTATCGATCGATGAAGAAGATTCCGAGAAATCTGGGGAGATCGAGGATACGTACATTGATTTAGTAGCCCAGATCAATAAAGTGCTTGAAAATGTTATTCCGCCCTCAGAAATCTCGGAATCGCAATCAAACCATAATTCGCGAATCAAGTTGCCTAACATCAACATTCCCACATTTACGGGCAAATACACAGAATACTACGAATTCATCAATATTTTTAATGCTATGATTGATAAAGATCAATCCATATCTTCAGTTGAAAAGCTATACTATTTGAAGAGCTTTCTCACAGGAGAGCCTCACGCCCTTATCAACAATCTACCCCTCCAGGGTCACAGTTACGCGGAAGCTCTTAAATTGCTTAAAGAGAGATACGACAACAACACTACAATAATACAAGAACACATATACACAATAATGGACATACCAGCCATTCGGTCTACCCCTGCTAACTTAAGAAGTCTCATTTCAGATGTTAAACAGCACCTTGCGGCCCTTAAAAACCTAGAGGAGCCGGTGGAGGGCTGGGACAACGTAATAATATGCATTATTTCAAGCAAGCTGGACCCCGCTACATCTCAAGCGTTAACATTGGAGCGAAACCCTCTGGTAAAACCAACAATCAAAGAACTGCTCGAGTATTTAGCACGTCGCGCTCAGGTCCTGGAAGCCAGCAATTCTTCGAAGAAGCCGCAGGCTAACCGGATGGCCAGTCATACTGTAACTACAGCGCAGCCAGCTCCAGCATGCCTATACTGTAAGTCATCTGAACATAAGCTTTTTAAGTGTGAAGCCTTTGCGCTTGCTGCTCCGGGGCAACGGGTAGAATTTGCAAACAAAAATAATTTATTCAAAATTTGTTTAGGGCAGCACAAACAGCGCAAATGCAAATTTCATTTTAAGTGTGCTGAATGTAAACAGGGGCCCAACTCCCTACTGCATGGGATTGATGCACAGCAAGCTTCAACAAATGTGGCGCTTAAAAGTACCTGCAATATTAAGACTCCGGTGCTACTGCCTACTGCATAAGTTAAATTAGTTACGCAGTCAGGCAGCAATATTTATGTGAGAGCTCTGCTTGACAGTGGGTCACAGGTTTCTTTTATCACTCAGCACACACTTGATTTATTAGGCTTGGTCACTGAGCACACTAACTCCAACATTGTTGGCATTACTAACATTTCCAAAACAGTTGACAAATGTATAAAGCTTGAGGTTCACTCCGCTATTTATCCATTCAAAATACTTGTCAATTGTCATGTGGTAAAATCCATCACAACCAAATTGCCTCAAACACGTATTGATGCGTCATGCATTACATTCCCTGCGAATTGCAAGCTAGCCGACGCAAACTTTAATGTGCCTGGTGATGTGAACTTGTTGCTTAGAGCTGACGTTTTCTTCCAGATCCTATTGCCGCCGCTTGAGAGTACTCCTGCGGGCAGCCAGTCCAGTTCTGCAAGTATCACTCCACAACAGCAGCCATCAGTAGTTCACACAACACTTGGGCACATCGTCGCTGGGCTCACCAACATTCCACATGGACAAAATCAGGTTGTATCTTTACATTGTAATGAATGTAATAGCAGCTTAAATGACACTTTGAGGGCATTTTGGGATACTGAAAAAGTGCCTGAAATCTTCCCAGAGCAATTACCTGAGCATGATTATTGTGAGAAGTTTTTTAAGGACACTACTATTCTTGAAAACAATAAATTTCAAGTCTCAATGCCCATTAAGATTCCATTAGAACAAGTAAACTCAGAGCTGGGATAATCATTTCACATTGCACTTAAAAGATTTATCAATTTAGAGAAAAGATTGCATAAAGATAACAATCTATTTCTTAAATATAAAAATTTTATTGATCAATACATAGAATTAAACCATGGTGCATTTTATGACATAAGTAGGTACAATATGTCTACAGATCCAGTCTATTTTCTTCCTCACCATGCCGTTGTCAAAGAGTCCAGTCGCACCACAAAGTTAAGAACAGTGTTTGATGGCTCCATGATTACTAATAAAAGGTTTCTTTAAATGACCTTTTACTCAATGGCCCAGTAGTGCAGAAGGATCTTTTTGAAGTTCTTCTTGCATTTAGATTAGATAAATTCTTCTTTATAAGCGACATTCGTATGATGTTTAGATGCATTAACTTAGATCCTAATCAATGTTCACTGCAAAATATACTATGGCGTGAGTCACCTGACGCAGATATTCAGTGCATACAGTTGAAAACTGTCACTTATGGTCTTAAACCATCATCATATCTTGCCACTCGCTGCCTCATTGAACTTGCAAATAGGTATGAAAATCAGTTTCCATTAGCATCTAGAATCTTAAAGAATAATACATATGTTGACGATATTTTATCCAATAGTCAAACTAGTACTGAATTAGTAAAAATGCAGTCTGAATTAATTCAGCTTCTTGCTCTGGGGGGATTCCAGCTCCACAAGTGGGCATCTAACTGTAATTCAGTTCTTGAAAATGTCCCTAAAGAAACTCATCATTTTGGTGATTTGGAATTAGAGCGGCATGACATGTCTGTAAAAACTTTAGGTATCAACTTTAATGTTAACGATGACATGTTCAAGGCCAGTTGTCCTAAACCATATAACAGTACACGTGACACTAAACGTGAAATATTAAGTTACATCAGTTCATTTTTCGACCCACTGGGGCTAGTAGGGCCTATATTAACCCGTGCTAAGGTAATTATGCAAACCTTGTGTGTCAGTCAAACAGACTGGGATGCAAGTCCCTCTGAGGACATCAGGACAATGTGGAATTACTTTGTTAAAGATTTATCCAATATGGAGACAATCAACATTCCTCGCTGTGTCAAGCCTCCTGATACTGTTTGTAGCCAACTGATAGGATTCGCTGATGCCTCCACAGTGGCTTATGGCTGTTGTTTATACTTACGCTGTACTGACGAACAAGGTAATTCTCATGTTCAGTTACTGGCCTCCAAATCTAGGATAAACCCTATTAGGAAAATGTTGACAATTCCCAGGCTTGAACTCAATGCTGCACTTCTGCTTGCTGAACTGACTGCAAAGGTACTACACACTCTTTCTACACATTTACATATTACTGACACTCACCTATTTTCTGACTCTCAAATCGTCCTAGCATGGTTAAAAATCGGACCAACAAAGCTACAGGCTTATGTTGCAAATAGGGTAAGAGCAATTTCAGAGATTGCACGTGACTGTCACTGGCAATATGTCGATACTGCAAACAATCCTGCTGATTGTCTCAGTAGAGGGTTAAGGTCTCATGAACTCAATAATCATAAATTATGGTGGCATGGCCCATCATTCTTACATAATATAGATTATAAACTTCAGTTAAATTTTCATGAATCTCCTTTAGAATTACCTGAATTAAAATCTGAGAAAAGTAAAAAGGTTGTATGTGCCACAATAACTACTGATAGTTTTAACATTTTTGAAAGATTAAAGAAACATTCGAATATAAATAAAATGTCTCTTGTACTTTCTTATGTAATTAGATTTTGTAATAATGTTAAGCTCAACAATAAAAAACAAAAGGGTGTTTTAACAACTTTAGAATTAAGAAAGTCATTGTTGCTAATTGTCAAACATGAACAATATCAGTATTATGTAAACGAGATTAAAAGCTTGTCATCACACAATCAAGTCTCAGGTAATCTTAAGCCACTAGCTCCTTTTCTTGATAATTCTGGTATTCTCAGAGTAGGTGGTCGCCTGCAGAATGCACCTATACCATATGATAAACAACACCCGGTCATTTTACCAAAGGAATCTGTTATTACAAGCTTGATTGTGAGAGATGAACATTTGAAATTACTCCATGCAGGGCAAAAATTGGTATTAAGTTCCATCAGACAACGATTTTGGATTGTTGATGGACTACGAACTGTAAAAAAAGTAATACATAAATGTGTAACCTGTTTCAGACTGAAGGCGGTTGCGGCATCTCAACTGATGGGTTCCTTGCCTGCTGAGCGAGTCACCGCATGTCGGCCGTTCCAGAAGGTCGGAGTGGACTTCGCTGGGCCGGTATCCGTCAAAAACAGTCGTGTCAGAAAACCAGTCATCGGTAAAGGTTACATTGTTCTATTTGTATGCTTTGTGACAAAGGCGATTCATATTGAATTAGTATCTGATTTAACGACAGACGCCTTTCTCGCAGCTTTCAAGCGATTCATTGCTAGACGTAACTTGCCCAGCGACGTTTTCTGTGACAATGGGGCAACCTTTAAGGGGGCAAGGAACCAATTAGATGAAATGTATCGTTTGCACGCTTCTCAAAGTCACCAAATTCTAGTAAAGTCATATGCTGCTGAACGCGGTATCAATTTTCATTTTATACCTAGTTATAGTCCAATATTTGGCGGACTTTGGGAAAGTGGCGTCAAAAGTACAAAACACCACCTAAAACGTGTCGTAGGTAAAGCCTTGCTCACTTATGAACAACTAAATAGTGTATTAATAGAAATTGAAGGTGTACTTAACTCTCGTCCATTAACTGCTCTTACAGCAGACCCTAATGATTATTCTTTTTTGTCACCTGGACAATTTCTGACAGGTGAAACCCTCAATTGTATTCCTGAACGAAATTTAAGCGATACTAACGTAAGTTTGTTAAAATTTTGGTCTGTAATTACTAGTATGAAGCAGGCCTTCTGGAAAAATTGGAGCAAGCATTACTTGGCTCTACTTCAAAGTCGCCCTAAGTGGCGCGATAATGTAATTAATGTTTCAATAGGTAGTTTAGTTATATAACGTAATGATAACACCTCGCCTTTGGAATGGCTTATGGCTCGTATCACTAATGTTTTTCCTGGAAAGGATGGAAAAGTTCGCGCCGTAGAAGTTAAAACTGCTAATGGATATACACACAACAGGTCCATTACAAAGGTCTGCGTGTTACCTATAGAGATCTAAGTTTTAGTATTATAAGAGTTTAAGTGGTACTCATGTCTTAGATTAAGTATATCATTAGGTACTTAAGTCCTCCACAACACAATTTGTGTTAGGTGAATAGTTATTTAAGTTTAAACTGCAACTTTTTAAAATTACTATATTGCTTAATTTGTAAGGTCATTTAGTAATAGTTATCTTGTCTGATAATAACTCTATGTAATCCTTCTGCCGTAGGCCCCCCCAACTTATGTTGGCAACAACATAAATATTAATTTTTATAATTAAAAATTATATTGGCAACACTACAAAACTTCCTGTCCTCCGCTCGCCACGAATTGGCGCGGTCACGTTTTTGTCTTTTCCACTAAATATAATGAATTATTATCAATATTAACCAGTTTATAAGCCTTTCAAATAAGTTTTTCTGTACGAGCATACAAGTGCTAGAAAATAAACTGTTGCCGTGAAAAAGTGTTTTTTTTACTGACGAAAATAATTCATTCCTGGCGTGGCTTGTGCCCGCCAGTCACTATGTTTTAAATATTGCAAACAACTGTCCATGAAGAGGTTAAACAGCCACGGCAACGCTACACATCCCTGTCTAACACCTTTATCGATGGTAAACCAGTCAGTGTATGCCCCGTTTATCCTCACACAAGCTCTAGAATCCTCATAAAGGGATTTCAGAGCTCGAATGAGGCTGCTGTCCACCCCATTCATTGACAGCACCGACCACATTTCATTCCTCACCACTTTATCGTAAGCCTTTTCCAAATCCACGAATGCGCAATAGACCTTTTGACCTTTGGCCTAAAATTTTCCGGCTATGCTTCGCAAGGAAAAAACCTGATCCGTGCATCCCATACTCTTTCGGAATCCCGCTTGTACATCCCATATTTTCTTGTCGGTTACTTCCATAACTCTTTCAATAAGTACCTTTGCATACAATTTGCCAACAATGCTGAGAAGGTTAATGCCTCTATAGTTTTTGCAGTCTTGTTGCGAGCCTTTTCCTTTATAAAGAGGCACAACTACAGCTGTGGCCCAGTCATTAGGTACTCGGCCGGTGTTCCAACAAAAGTTATATAACCGCTGCAACTGACCAACTATGATGCCCCGTCCAGCCTTCAGCATTTCGACTGTAATCCTATCATATCCTGCAGCCTTACCTACTTTCATACTTCCCAGTGCCTTCACGATCTCATCCACGCCAATAACGCTTTCATCATTGCTACCATTACAATTCACTTCAGCTCTCGGTGTCTCTATCGCCGTTCTTTCAAATAAACTTTCAAAATACTCTTTCCATCTCTTCAGCACGCACAATTCACCATTTACTATACTTCCATTCTCGTCTCTGGTGGATGTGTGTTCTGAGGATTGATTTCTTCCTCGAAGTGCACGAACGGATTTCCAGAAAAACTTAATGTTCCTCTGGAAATCGTCAGATAATCTGCTATCAAACTCATCTTTCTTTTCCTCTTTTTTCCTTTTAACCATTTCTTTCACTATTCTTTTTGACCTAACAAACTCCTTTTTTGCTTCATCTATGTCTACACTCGTTGCTTTTCCCATTCTTTCATTTGCTCTGGCAGCCAGCCAATCTGACCAAGCTTTCTTCTTCTCTGACACTGCTGATTGTACATCCTTGTCCCACCATGTATTCTTAACCTTTCGTATTTTCCTTCTCTTGATCATACCACATACTTCAGATGCTACACATACTACCTCTTCTTTAAAGGCCTGCCATAATTCTTCCATATCACTTATGCCATCGAATCTCTCAAATCTTGCTATCAATCTTCGTTTATACTCATCTTTCACATCTTTCTTTTGTAGATTTTCTACTTTTATTCTTTCCAAGACCCTATTTTCATTACGCTCTCGGTGTCGCCATCCTTTGAAGAGCCCACTTATCCGGCTCAACACCAAGAAGTGGTCTGTGTGGATGCCGATCCCTCGATATACTCTTGTATCCAACATATTCTTTCTCAATCGTTCATCTACTATCACAAAATCAATCATACTTCTTCTAACAGTTTTCGCCTCTCGCGTATACATATACCCATAGTAAAGCAGCGATAACCTAGTGAAGAGAACGACAGACTGTCACGCAGAGAGTCTAGGGTGCGAATACACGGCGCGCACCAATGAGTTTTCGAAGCTAAATAGCTTCGAATTCAAGTCTTAAAAATTATCGGTTGCTAATCGTAGAAAGGAAACATCGTGAGGAAACCTGCAAGTTCTCCATAGTGTTCTCGAAAGAATGTCTACCAACCCATGCCTAGCAGTAGGGCAATAAGATTAATATACAAGTGAATGTTAAAAATAGTGAAATAGTGTTCGATGATTGCATTTTTCTCAATTGATCTTTGAGTTGATATTGATTTTTGATTATTTTGCAGTAACTGAACACAATGAGAAGAGTTGACAGTGCATGTGATTTCTGTTATTAGTGAATGCCGTAAGGTAATCAGTTTATCTTTGGTGTCATAAAATACTAGGTGACCAAAAATTTTAAACCAATGTTTTAAGTGTATGATAGTAATATAAGCAGGCGGGCTTCATTAGACTGCCTAATTATTTATTATTACATATATTTATTTACTAGTACTGAAAAAAAAAGAAAACATTATTTTATTCTTTTCCCATATTATGTTTTCGATGGCGCAAACTCACTTGCCTGAAATAGTATCATTAAGCTAAGAAAAAATATGTGACTCGTGGTAAAAAGTTTATCTTTTAAGAAATCGCACAGTTTGGAGAGGAATAAGGTTGAGGTGTTCCTCCAACTAGAGGGAGGATCCTCAGAACAGCCTAGGTTATCGTGATTCAGGACTTTAGTACCTTCGTTTTCGTCGCCGTTAGATGTCGCCGTGTTGTACCTATTGTCAACACTATCGTTCGCTAGATGGCCTCAGTAACTGCTATGTAGCTACCGCTACAACTTAATTAAGAATCTACGCATCTACAGCTATTAAATAAGGAACTTTAAGCTTTTCATTGCTTCCGATATTTACAAGTATATCCTTGAATTTTATGTTCTTTCGTAATGAGTATCCTATCCCAATTGGTACCATGATAAAGTAAGAACATCTGCGAAGGTTTTATGATAGCAATTTTCAAGAGTATTGAGGAAAAGATTCATTAATTTCGTTAAGTAGCTTAGTGTAACTAGTAACTGTAAAACCTTCCTAGTTTCAAGAAGACTCAGCGGGAAAATATTCTTACAGTAAATGAACGTTGTTCAGAGATTGCCCTAGACAGACTGAGAATTGTTTGCAGATGGCAGTGGAAGCTAAATTACATCCATCCAGCTGTTCAGGACAAGCAAATGTCTGACATATGTGGCCTAGTTTCTTGGCGCTCAGAATTAAACAAATTAATTACCTGGAGGTCTACTCCAGTGGCCTGGAGGCAAGCTAGATAATCATACACATAATTTTGGCCAAAACAGAGGTGAAGCTTTACAAGTTTTTACTCAAGTTAATTTAATTATACAAATCACACGAAATGCAAACGGTGTGTTCACAATCAAGTCTTTTCAGGATGAGGATGTGAATAATTTGTACATTCATAATGTGACCAGAGTCAAAAAATAATTACCATACATAAAAATGTTTCTAAACTGATATTTTCATCACAAAACAAATTATTATACATACATACATGCATACATACATAGACTCACGCCTGTTTCCCCGAAGGGGTAGGCAGAGGCATATTAAACGCCCACTTTTCGCCAGTGTTTTGATCCCACGTAATAGGAGGCGAGCCTATTGCCGCTTATCGGGATATTTTGTTTGCCAGAGCCTCGTCCGTTGATCGGCAGGTGCACCACTTGCAGGTGAGGTTGGCTTGGGACCCTAAGTTCTTAGTGGGAACCCTATGCACAAATTATTATAGGAATACTAATATCTATTTCAAACAAACGATTTGTTCTTTCTTACAGTGTAGCGATGTTTTGATCTTACAAGTAGGCTATCACTGACGTTAAATAAACTTCATAAGCTTCAAGGGTTCGCATCAAGTTAATATTGCCTTAGAAATTGGACAGGAACACAAAATGGTAGTGCTACTGTGCTTGCTCATAATATACTAAATGAATACCGCCAAGACCAGTACGTACCATACATAGTGTTTAGTATGTATACACTAGGCCCCGGTATAATAAATAATCATATCTATCACACATATATTTATCCTGGGTGGGGATAAAGCTCACGACCTCCATGGAAGCAGTCAAGATCACAAACCTCGAGACCATCATGCCAGTCAAAAAAATCATAAGGAATAACTCAATTTCTAAATCATACTGTATCACTTGGCAAGAAGACGGAGCTAAACAGATAAGCCTTCGATTTATTGAAGCCATCAACTACTTCAGTATTTCACGGATTATTACAAGATTGTCCGCAATAACCTACTTATCTCTGTTCGTTTAAAGTCATGCTATAATTTCTCGATACTTTATCACTTCGAGGACTAATGAATACGATAAATGAATAAGTTTTACAATCATTTTAGGTTTTAGTAATGTCCGATTCAAATTTAGCCTAAAATATTTAGATTTTCTCTCTCAATACCACCGTTGATCAATAAATCCAGCATAATACTTACTATAAGTCAAAAATATAAACGAAACGAAATATTACGCAAACCTACATTAACCTAAGTATTATTTTTATTATTCAAACTAATTTTCTCAGGAAAAACATGACTTTTAAGCTGACTAAATCTTTTCTAAGATTAGCCATTAACATCACTGGCATTATCGTTTTTTTTTCGACAATTATATAGCTTTCACGAACTAAACCTAATAAATTTGATTCTATCAATAACGTTCAGTTATTTTTAGGTTCATTCGAAAATTATTCAATTAGTTTTATCTATTTTGGCAATTAATCTGTTCAATGAACTGTGAAGCAATTGCTTTAAAATTTTATCTGAATAGCTTTAAAAACATGTATTTGAATATTTTATATGAGCGAAAATAATCTCTTTTTCATAGCAACTCGCTTTTAAAATTTTCGAATGAACAGTAATATGAGAAAAAATCCATTTCGTAAATAAACATGTTCCATGTTCCCAAATCGTTCTATTATCACATAACTTCGAAAGTTATCAGTGCGCGCTACGGGTCTGAGCATCCTCTGCGTAGCAATCCGTTAGTTTCTTTATTAGGCAGTCGCAGCTAAAATAACAAGTTTAGTAGCTTAGTTAGTTACAACACTATCAATTATTTTAAATAAATTTTACTGCGCTTGACCCGTAAACAATTGATTTGCAAAAAATAATTACAATAACATATTGTGACACATTTCTCACCTTCTTGACAATGAATCGATTTAACCACGAACGCGCATATTATTATACTTCTAAATAAAAGTATTCGAGTGCTTATCTCAGTGCGCACAATCTCGACTCACGAGAAATTGTTAGTAAAATAAATGTGCACCGCTCCAGATACCTCGATTAATATTCGTTGTTAATGTTACTTCTTGAGCCTTGGGGGAGGCCTAGGTATGTTCTGCAGCGGACTTCTTTTGGCTGAGATGAGGATAATATATATATATGTATATATATATATATATATATATTATCCTCATCTCAGCATCAAAAGAAAGTTGATGTGTTCTGAATAGTTTCTTCACACTCATTTTCTATGATACACATTTAATAATTTAATGTAATTAATACATTATCTAAAAATGCAGCTGGTGGCACAATATTTTCTTGGTGTCTCGCCCACCCCAAATACCAGAGAATTGTCATAATTTGTGCACAACCCCAAATACCAGAGAATTGTCATAATGTGAGCACAACATCCAACAGTCCGATTACCGGCTACACAATTACACCAATAACCTAAGATTGCATCTCTATTTTGGTCTTCGGTTGTGGGACTCTCATCATATAAAATATAAGTATAATACTCTCGTCTAGAAGTAAACTATAATCGAAAAGGCGCGTACGTCGAAAGATGACCTCCGTAGTATTACTTTACTCTATGGATAAGACGATAAGTCAACATGTCAACTATTTTGACATTAGTTTGGTGATACTAGGGCTGGATTAAAATAACCCTGTTAGTAAGTGGATTTTGAACTATATTTTGAACTTATTTTTAATTTATTATTAAGAGATTTATTTTTATAGAAAATAATATAATTATAATGATTTAATCATGAATACCTCCGTGGACTAGTGGATAGCGTATGCGACTGCTGATTGGAGGTCCCGGGTTCGATTCCCGGATCGGCCAAAGCGTGTTACTGGGTTTTTCCGAATTCTCAGTAGCAGCACGGAGTCTGGTGATGCGCCCGGTAACGGCAATAGGCTCGCCCCCTATTACGTGGGACCCAAAAATTCAATGTGAAATGTGGGTGTAATATTACACCTCTGCCTACCCCTTCAGGGATACAGATGTGAGTCTATAAATAAATAAATAAAGATTTAATCATTCTTAAGATTACGCGTATTTTAACTCTTACAATTCTGTTGTTATATTTTTCCCTACACTGATCTTTTATCATTGTTACGTGGCAACATTATCGGTAGATTCGAACAAAGTCAAATATAAGGAAATTGCTTCAAATTCTTTTAAATTATTTTCTTATCAGCGACTGCAATGGAATGTAAATAGTACTTTAAAATTCCTGTTATGTTTTATATAACTTATCTGCAACCGCTTGTTTCTGGTCAACGTGGGGCACATTTTGTCCAAGTCCTTTATAAACTAAACATACACAGTTATTTACATGAAGCACACATTTTGTAACAAACTATATAACTGACATTTAAAATTCACCCTAATGCCGATGGGTATTTGCACCTGATTGTAAATGCATTCACTTCACGTGAATGCAATTACATGAAATCACGCCACGTGATACGATTCTAACGCTCTATCGTTAGCACTCCACTTTGTGAAAACAAGATAATCCTGCCGCTCTATTTAGGTCGTGATTATTTATATTTAAGGTTGAGTGATCGTTGAATATAAAGTTCCGATACTTGTTTTGCTAGCTCGTGATATAACTATTTAGTTAGGTATTGTTATGTTATGTTATGTTATGTTATGTCTTGTCATGTTTCACGGATTTGTAAGTGTAGTAGTTGTAGTTCAACAAAGTATTGTAGTTTCACAAACAAATACCATAGTCGATTGCTGCAAATATTTTTACGTCGCTCAGGAATTATTTGAAAAAACGACGGCTACACTTTGGCAACTGTTATGTGTCTGGACGAAATCCAATACTCGTAATTTTGATAGGTTAGGCAAGGTCCGTCTGACCCACATATTTTGTTACTATGTAAATATTGTTGACGTTATGTTTTTATTGTTATTGATGATATTATTTACATATTTTGCTTAAAGTTAATTTTAATTTTATGTTGTAAAAAATTGGTTGCCTGTAAAGTCGGTATACGGGCGAAAGTTTTACGTGACAACGACTTTGAGTGGTAAAATAATTTTAATGTGAATATTCATTTGTATAGTAGGAAGAAGGATGAAAGACGCGTGCCTTTCACTTTTTATGTCTGTCTCTCTCGCTCTTAGGCGGGACGCGTGCCTCTCACTCGCTCTCATTGTGAGCGCATAACGTGAGCGGAGCGTAACGCAGTTTCTTGAAGTGTCACCCGGCAAACCAATTTATAAGACGTTGTCACGTCAAAATATTAAATTGTCATCTTAATCAAATGTACAATACATTTATTACGAAGGGTATGATATGGTAGTATGATTTTAGGACAGATCCTAATAATACCTCCCTAGACTATAAAATTGAACTGAAGGTGAAAGTATCTAATGCCTACTTAACAATGTTGATTTATGAGGGTTGCGAACTTTTGATGTCGGAAACAGGCAGAATTTTTATGCGAGTATGAAAGCTGAAAGTTTCTTTAATTTCTTTAAAACAAATGTGTTGTTAAGCTCATTTTTCACTATTAATTTTATAGCTTTTATAAAATTAATTACTTATTAAGTCCAATTCTCCTATTTTATCTGTCATCGACACTGTATTTTGAACGAAATCCGATTAGATTTTGTATTGACTCCATTATCGTCTAATTTGACTTATGAGGTTTACACGGATCGATTTTCACCTTGCGGCTAATCGCTTCACAAATTGCCTCACCAAGCCGTCTCGCTAGCCCATTTACACAGGTTACTAAAATCGCATGCGGCTCGGTCATTTGGTCGAAAATGTTGAGCAGAATAGCTGTTTGTGCCGTTATTGAAATAGAAGAATCGCTGTAAAGGATCCAACGTGCGCGAAACACTCCTTCATGCGGCGGGCGATCGCCTGCATCTGATCGTTTACACGGTCGATTTTAGTCACCAGTCGCATGCGACCGATCGCCGCGCGGACAAAGTCGGATGCTACTCAACTTTGGGGCTGCGGTTTTAGTCACTTGCGACCTAGCCGAATTGCCATTTAGACGCTCGATTCATGCCTCGCGGCAAAAATCGTGCGGCTTTAGTCACACCCGTATAAATCCCCTATGAAATAGTTTGTCATTGACACATATTATGACACATTGTTCAAGTGCAATTTACGATCTGGTCGCGATATCATTCAAATATCAGTTAATTTGGGACAATACTATTTATGACTTAAGCATGACACTGACATAAGATCGAAACTGCATTTTGAACAAATTAAATTACGAGAATTGAGCCTCTGATCTATGACATAGAATATCGCTCTCCCTTTTTCGTTGTAGATATTCTATCATATCTGGTTGGACTAGTAAGCGGACCCAAGGCGTATGACTTAGATATAATAGCGCTAAGATGACAATATTAGGCTTATTATGGCTACAAAAAAGTAACACATAAAAGATCTTAATGATTCGTAGCAGTTGTGGTCACGGAGATAAGTTTTTTATAAAAAGAATCGACACATGTATCCTCATATTTACGGAATAAAATTTAAAAAATCACTTCATTTCCTATGACATCTAAGTACGCGTTTTGTTTTTTCTTTACGAAGTTTGAACAGCGCCGTGTATGTTTTGCTATTTATACATCCTTCGTGTTCGTATTTGTAATACAGGCTATTAATAACAATCGAGCAATAAAGTTTCCGTCGACACCCACTTAAGTCTCTCCGTTCCTCATTAGTATTAATAAATCGGCAGATAGACCCTTTCTTCATTTAATTGTATCATAATCATTGGCATTAAGTAGGTAGTAGGTACTTAAAACTTCATGTCTGTTTAAAGAAAGAAAAGAAAATGAAATTGTTGAAACTAATGTGCGATTTCACCACTCATCATCAGCCCTTTATACAGTCCCACTGCTGGGCATGGGCCTCTTCTCACTATGAGAAGGGTTAGGCCATAGTCCACCACGCTGGCCAAGTGCGGGTTGGCAGTCTTCACATGTTACGATGTTTTCCTTCACCGTTTAGCAAGCGATTTAATACGCATATAACTCTGAAAAGTCATCGGTGCGCGCCATGGATTCGAAACCGGACCCTCTGCGTAGCAGTCTGTCGGTCTCTCCACTAGGCTACCGCTGATTTCACCACTATCTGATAAAATTTCATCTGACAGGCACCTACTCTACGTAGGTACACAAGTCCTCAGTATGGTTATCTAGGTTTTCAAATCTACCATAACGTAGCAGTTAGATCGAGTGATACGACAGGAAAATAACATTAGACACTTTATTAACAGAGCCTCTTGCTTTATGAAAATATCGGTAATTTAAGGCTTCACTTGTGTTATTTAACCCCACAATACCAAATGGAGTTTATTTTTAAGTTAATTTTACTACCTTATTTTATTTATTATTTTAAACGATTGCTGGTCAAGTTTGTCAGAATCTCTTTTAAGTATGTGAAAGATTATTCTTGCCCAATACTTTGTTAAATACACTGCTATTCCTTTTCATATCCCGTTATTAAATAAATATCATAAGTGAACCCTAAATAATTGTGCTTCAACTGTAATAATCTGATAATTCGGACTTCGGATTCGAATCGGATAGTTATCGAATGACATCGGTTTGGATGATACGAATCGCCATTTCGCCACCACTCCGACTTTAGATTATTTAATCCGATGTCAAACGGTTGAATATATAACAAATTTGCCCCGTATTAGTGTAGATCTATTAAGGTTTTCTCCAGTTACGCCGGGTGAGATAAAAAAACCATCCTATCCATTAAAACCAAGGCTGTAGGATGCGATGATGTTAGTCGACGAATGTTGATTCCTATTTTAGATCAGCTCCTACCTGTGCTTACCCACATAATTAACTTTTCATTTGATTCTGGCATATTTCCATCCTTATGGCGCAAAGCATTTATCCGACCTTTGCCCAAGATTCCTAATCCGTCATTGCCTACCCACTTCCGTCCTATATCCATCCTTCCTTTCCTGTCTAAAGTGCTGGAGGCCTGTGTCCATAAGCAACTGTCTCGCTTCGTTTATGATAATAACTTATTAATTCCTCTCCAGTCGGGTTTTAGGCCAGGCCACAGCACTACCTCCGCACTCCTAAAAGTGACTGGCGATGTTAGGGCGGGCGTTGAGGATGGCAAGGTCACTGTACTGGTCTTGGTTGATTTCTCGAACGCCTTTAACACCGTCAGTCACGACATCCTCCTATCCATTCTCTCCCATTTTATGATCTCATCTGACGCACTGGATTGGTTTTCCTCATATCTTTGGGAGCGTCAGCAGGCGGTACGCATTGATGAATCCTGTTCATCTTGGTGTGTTCTCGACTCTGGCGTTCCACAGGGCGGTATTTTATCTCCTCTTCTGTTCGCTCTGTTTATCAAACTCATAACCCATGACCTTCGGTGTACTTATCATCTGTACTCCGATGACTTGCAGTTGTATTCACAGGCCAGGGTAGAAAATCTATCTGATGCTATTGAAGCTGTGAATCGTGACTTAGCAGCAATCAAACATTGGTCCGATAGGTTCGGCTTGTACGTGAACCCTTCTAAGTGTCAGGCCGTTATTATAGGAGGCAACCGTATGATGTGCCGTGTAAAAGTGTCATCTCTTCCATCTGTTGTTTTTGATGGTACTGTAATCAAAATTTCACCACATGTAAAGGATTTAGGGTTACATATCGATGGCACTCTTAGTTGGCGAACTCACATCACCAATGTGAGCAAACGAGTTACCGGGACCCTGCGTTCTCTTTATCGCCTAAAACATTTTCTTCCCATAAAGACAAAGGTGACGTTAGTGCAAACTTTACCATTCCCGGTCATCGATTATGGTGATGTTTGTTGTTTCGACCTGAATACAGATCTTCTCGATAAACTTGACCGTCTTCTCAATAACTGCATTCGATTTATTTATAATCTTCGCAAGTATGACCATGTGTCTGCTTTTCGTTCCGAACTATGCTGGTTCCCCATTCGTCAGCGCCGGAGTTTGCGCGCACTCACAACGCTATTCTCTCTTCTTCATTCTCCAGCTCCCCCTGCGTACCTTCAATCTTATTTCCAATATTTAGGCTCCTATCACGCAAAAGATCTCCGCTCCTCTAATAATCTTCTGCTTTTATGTTCATCACATTCTTCTGGTCTTGTGCACTCTTCGTTCATAGTCCAATCAGTTCTGCTCTGGAATGCCCTTCCATTAGAGATCAGGAAGGCGTCGAACCGCTGGAAGTTTAAGTCTATGGTACGTGAACATATCCGAAAGGGACTATTGGCACCATCATCTTAATCATTGTATTATACACCTATTTATATTTATATATATGTATATATATATATATATATATATATATATATATATTATTTAAATATGCATATATATTTACGTAGGTATATATTATATTATATAGTATATATTTAATAA
The DNA here is from genome assembly GCA_944739405.2 of Euclidia mi. NCBI lineage: Eukaryota > Metazoa > Arthropoda > Insecta > Lepidoptera > Erebidae > Euclidia > Euclidia mi. The sequence continues at coordinate 15,257,799 of OX123193.2, forward strand.
TATAACCATGTATTTATTGTTATAATTGAAAAGTACACCTTATCTTTTCAACGTGACCAAAACTACAAACTATTTGTACACCTACCATACCTATCTCTGCATCACCCTATGGTTGACTGGTAGAGAATGCTTATAGCATTAAGTCCGCCATTGTACCTGTGAGTTGTACATAAAGTTTAAATAAATTAAATAAATAATTTGCCTCTACACTACTTGATTAAAAAACGTAAGTTACCATTTCTTACAAAATCATTAAAGTTAGAACACAAATGATAATCGATAGACTAAATCTTCAGCTTCTTTACTTATTCACTTTGATGGTGCAACATTAATCTTTGCATAAAGAAATATTTGATCGGGTAACAGGCATTTAGAATTTGTAATCAACGTGACGTTGAAAAATGTTTTTGTAGCTATTTTATATCTTTATGGTGTATGACGAATTTAAGTATTCTAACAATACGATTTAAATTGTAGATTAATCACTTTTCAAAGTCCACTATTGGTTTAGCCCTCTCCTAAGTTGCTGAGTGAATAGGGTTAGATGTCAAGTTTTTCATCTCGTTGCAAAGTTATTATTTGCTTCGTCTATTTTACTTAGTCGCCTCTTACAGCACCCACGACAATAAAATGGAGTAGTGACAATTTGTATCATAAATCCCCCACCACACGGAGACAGAAATATATCTTAAACATTGTATTATACCAAATAATATAAAAATAATGGCGTTATTCTAACAAAGCGTCTATTTGAAAACACTACTATAAAATATTAAACTTTCTCTGCGAAGGCATTACGGGTACTAACGCGTTTACGTAGTAACTTTTCCTGTAAGTTGGTGGACGTGAAATGATAACTGATGTAACTAAATTTGTACACTGCACCGGTGTTTACTTACTACATAGTTGGGTTATGAAAACTGCCATCGAATTCAAAAGCTTTGAGGTTAGTTTAAGAGTTCGGTAAGATAAAAATAAAAAGTCAATCCCTTTTCTGCTCCCTTACGGGGTCCACAAGGAACATAATACATACATACATAGACTCACGCCTGTTTCCCGGAGGGGTAGGCACTGACATATCTCTCTTGCTTCATTCACTCCCATCAAATTCCTCATGCATGCTCTTCGGTTAATGGTACTTCTAATCTGTCCTTTTTTAGGATGTCTCCAATCTAGTCAGAGAACGTCCGTCTAGGTCTTCCCCTTCCTCCTGACCCATTCACACTTGACTTATATAACTTCTTGGTCAGTCTTTCGTAATTCATCCTCTCCATGAGTCCAAACCATCATAGAACATAATAAAATATGTCAAATTTCAGCTTCTTGCTCTCAAAACTTTTTGGCTATGCTTTGTCTGTCAGTCAGTCAGTAACGCAAGAATGTTATATGTATAAATTGTTGTTTCTTAAAAAGTTATAAAGATGTTAGATAACATACATACATAACGACACGCCTTTTATCCCCGAAGGGGTAGGCAGAGGTGTATTTCTACACCCACTTTTCGCCAGATATACTTTAGTCCCACGTAATAAGGGGCGAGCCTATTGCCGTACTGGGCACATTTCCAGACTCCGTGCTGCTACTGAGAATTTCGTGACAGAAAAACCCAATAACACCGCCCGACCCAGGAATCGAACCCGGGACCTCCCGATCCCACGCGCACATTTATGCCGCGAGACCAACGAGGCAGTCAGTGTTAGATAACAATGTGATTTAATAAAGTATTTAAAACGTTAATAAGCTAACTGTTGTAATATTAGAGTTTTCTGATAGCGTCTTATCTCTAGATTGCGTATATTATCGACGACCGGTTGGCGCAGCGGTAGTGTAAGCGACTGCCACGCCGAAGGTCGCGGGTTCGATTCCCGCTCAAGTCACACATTTGTGTGCCTGAACATGGATGTTTGTCTTGGTCTGGGTGTTTGTATAATATGTATGTATTTACAAAAAAAAAAGTATATATGTATGTTTATCCATTATCTAGTACCCATAGTACAAGTTCTGCTTAGTTTGGGACCAGATGGTGTTGTGTGAATGTGGTAGAATATTATTATTATTATTATATAAAATTGGCACAAAAAACAAAATAGCGTGGTATAGCACGCCAAATCCTCCTATTGACTTACAGTCCTACTGTAAAGCAAATTAGGAGGGACTTGAGTCCAGCAGTGGACTGCAAAAGGTTGGAGAGAGATTGCTTTGCGTAGTATACAGGGTGTCACAAGACCCATCACCAAGCCGAAGTCTACTCGTTGTGGACATCATGCCAAGTCATACTAACCAAAAATAATACCTGGGAAACGAATTTTTTTTTGAGTTTTCACATTTTTAAACCGCAATTAAAAGCGCACGCGTGCAGTGCTCGAAATACCTACTTATCCATGGGGTTATAGGGCATTTAAAGAACATATTGGCGGGGAAAAATGCATGGATTTTGTACCTAATTGTAAAAAATTCATACTAACTTTGAGCCTCAATATCTCCTGAACCAGTAATTTCCCAGGTATGGTGCCGAAATAAAAAATGTTCGTAGTGATTGGTACAACATGGGATTTCAGTTTTCGTTAAGGGTCTTTTTACACCCTATATATTATTTTTTTCAGCACCGACAATACAAGGAAAAGCAGCAATTTTCTTTGAGTTAACTCAACGGAAGCTTTGAAACAAGGCGATAATAGTCACTAAGCTTGTAAGCCGAAGTTGGCGATGAATAAAAAATGAATCACTTCCATATTTCGTGCATAACATACAACAGTCGTTTTTAATTAGTTTTTATTTGCTTAATTACAACAAAAAAAAAACTAAAAATAATGCTGTAAGGTTTTGATTTAAATCTCTAGCCACTGGCGAAATAAATACCTTCAACTACTCTTATTACTTACAAAATATTTGCTGTTTTTATTGTTTTTACTATGTTTGCCGGCACAAAAATGTTTTACCTATTCATTTTTTTTTATGCTAACCTGGGAAATAACACGGGTTAGCATAAAAAACCTAGACTTAATACTTTAGTCAATACTTCAATTATTGACTAAAGTAAGTGACTTAAAATCTCTCGGGCAAGTATTAGACTAGGCATTCAAGCTATGATCAAATTCCTATTCTAGCTCGGCCCATCAATCATCGTTTTCAGTTTTTATAAGTATATCCTCCTGAGTTGGATAACTTTTATATTTTATGACAAGCTTAGGAGCCACCGACAACTCATATGTTTTTGTTGTTAGAAACAAATGGGACAATCTCATTATTGAATGTTGGTAAGTCTTTGACTACTGTTGAACTATTTAAACTACAATAAAATTACATAAGATTTCGGTAAATATTTTAGCTGTTTATATTTTTAATTATCGCCTGCTTTACAGCAAATAAAAACATTTCAGGCGAGTGCCGAAATGAAAAAATGTGTCAGAGTGTATTAATGCTGACACACGACGCGCCAACGACGGGTTGGGTCACAAGTATTTTGCTTAGCCGCGACAAAAATTTATAATGAAGCCTTGGGCATACTCGCATCGTCACCACTGTTATACCGAAATTTCAAGCAAGGTTTTTATATAAATAGAAACATAAAATTCGTCCAACCATGCGGGTTTTTTTTTATCTTACTTGGAACATTATGAGTAACTAGCTGGTGCTCGCAGTTTAATACATATAAATGTAACAAAATATAAAGTTGCACCATTTTGCAGCGGACCTTGAAGGATGTCAGCGGGATCTCAGCTTATATAAATTTAAACTCAGGTATCGAGTAGTGGCGCAAATTAAAAAAGCACGCATTTTGAGGAATCTTAGCCTATCGGTCATCTAAATAACGGCAATGATTTCTGTTGTGTATTCTATTCAAGACAAACCTGCTAATATTGTGAATGACACGTTTTGACACAAGTAATGTAGGTAATGTATTCACTAAACTCATATTACTTGGTTGAGTGCACTGATGATGAATGATGCCATATTTTGGTAATAGAGAAATGAATATGTTAGTCGTTATCTGAAAATAATTTGCCTTTCAATCCGGTAACTGTACAATTTAGGAGTTAATTATTCAGCTAACTCCGGCTATCACTAGTACTATTAAATTACATTTAGCTGTTAGTCTTTACATTATAATAATAAACGCAAAATGTTCAATATATTGTAGCTACTGGAGACTGTTGAGTCTATAGTGCGGATAGATAACAAATCTAAGCGAACTGGCTGTGATTCATAACATCCACAAGTTTATTTATTTATGTATGGACGTCACTGATGTAAACTAACATAGTGTACATCGGTGGACTTAATGCCATATGGCGGCTTATAGACGAAGTTGGTAGGTATTATTGACAAGTTATTGTATCATTGACGTTAGCATTTGTAAACTCATACTTTTTACAAACATACATTTCTCATTATTTTTTTATTATTTGTCCAGTGATGTTTACGTTTTAATCGTCTCGCTGGTGTAACTTAAAACTTATAACAACTGGTTTCGGGGTCAATTTTGACCCCAAAGCTTTATATGTATTTTTAAAGCACACACCATTGTTCGGTAACTGGTCAAGTCAAATCTACACTTCTACACTATAATATTACAAAGAGGAAAAATTTGTATTTTTGTTTGTAATGGATAAACTCAAAAACTACTGGACCGATTTTTAAAATTCTTTCACCATTAGAAAGCTACATTATCTGCGAGTAACATAGGCTATATTTTATTTTAGAAAAATAGGGGTCCGTAAGATATTTGGGTTTTTCGGGTACCCGAAGTAGTTCCCTCAGGACGCGGGGGAAACCGCGGGAAACGGCTAGTACTGAATATTTAGCTTAGTCTTTATCAAACAATATAATTATATATATGTAATTTCTGGCAGGTAGTTTAATATACTTCCAATTTTCAAAGTATTAAAAAAGCGATAAAATTTTACATCGTCCGAGTTTGTTTATTATAAATCTATTACGGAGCCTAATTGAGAATGTTTAACTAACAAGCAAAGCGCAATATTTACTTAAGCAAAGTGAGTTTCTAAGAACGGCCATATTCTAAATATTAAAGTTCAACTTTTTAATTGATGAGATACCGTGAATATATTTTTATTGCGTTAATAGATTAAGTAATTTTAGGTCACTGCGAAGTTCAACGGAAAGTAGCTTTGATAAAACCTTAATTACTTTTATGTTACTATTCATTAAGGCCTACATGGAATTTATTGCGGACGTTTTGAAAAAGGATGGGTCCGATGCAGCTGAAACCAGGAAGCGTGTGGAACGGTTCAATTGAAATAAAATGTGCCAGCGCATCCTAAAGGATGTCTGCAGTAGAATATAGTATAGCGAAGACGTAGCTCTGAGTAGTATAAACATATGAATCTACATCCAGAAACAGACTTCATAGACTTACAAGTCTTTGTTTATAAAATGTACATATTATGTGTTTCAAATAGAATAGTTATTCTGACAATCTGGAGTCACCATCATGTACGACGTTTATCTTCATGAAGAAATTTAAGCATAATATACACCGTGTTTTTAAGTCAGTGTTTTCCCGTAAAGTATATACTCAGCCCATGATGTAGAAGCTTTTGTTTTTTTTTGGTGTCGGGTTGGAAAACCCTCATGGAGTCCCTTCGCCCTGGGGGGAATGACGAAAGGGACTGTCAGACTCTTACTGACTAAAAACCAACCCGTGCTCCTCATGTACCCATGTGTCGGAGGGTAGGGTTTCACCTAAGCATTCCTCGCTACCCCCCGACGGGTATTGGCCCGCCAGATGGTCAGGTGGGCCCCGAACGAAACCCCCTTGGCGGCGGATGAAGGTGTTGGGCTCCGCCGCCAAAACACCCAGCGGCCGCAGAGGATAGGGAGGACGGCAACGCAACACCGCATCTCCTCTTCCTCTGTGGCCCCACCGCGACGCAATGATGGTGCGCCCTCATTTGGTCGCGGTAGATAGGGCGCGCGGCAACGCAACACCGACACGCCTCTCCTCCCGCGACCGCACCCGACTACGATGGACAGACAGAACTGTCCCCCGCACCTATGGACGCATCCTACGCAGGCCTCACGCAAGCACACGTGGAGCGTCCCCTCCCGGGATCCCGCTTAGCTTCACCGTGGGAGAAAATCAAATCCACGGTTACTAAGCCCCCCACCACGACAAGGTGGAGATCCCACGGGGGGATGATGTAGAAGCTACCTATAATATTTATTTTACAAAAATTTAAAAATATTTTTTCTCCGAATTTTATTTGCGCCAAAATTAATTTTTCATGCAATGTATTTTATTTATAACCTAAAAATTAACTTACCTTTCGTTCACGACACATTTTAGTCCTATGAAATGCCGATTTCCGAATTTTTTTTTAACTACTACGTACTTTACGGGAAAACATTGAATTAAACACGGTGTATACACAGTACACAGTTTAAGATAGTCACCTAACCACCTCGACATGGGTTTGTTGATAAGCAAATACATTTTATCAAATTGCTATGATTGGACTGTCTCTTTGGGTGCTATTGAATATTTTTTTTATTCTTTTTCTACAATGTATGATCCCATATTGTGTGTTTGTGAAGTTAAGACTTGTAGTATGGACTAAATAAAGTTGATATTTTGTTGCTCTTGACTTTATAGTTAGATAACACTCGACTGTATACCTGATGATCTGAATAAAATAATTAAGATGTTTGTAATGACATGTGATGCTTGGTAATATTATGATGATACATTGTGTACGTGTAAGACCAAATAGGATTAGTAGGTAATATTTATGTAGGAATTACCTACATGAAAGCTAGAGAAATTTTATAACACATTTTGTTCTGTTATTGTAGAAAATTTCAGAACCACATTACTAATAAAAAAAAAAAAACTCTGTTGTCATTGTTATTTATAGCATAGAGCATAGATCATCTGTATTCATTGTTTATAGTCTTAGGCTGACAGTACGGAAGTATTGTATTTTTGACAGTATGCCAACAATTTACAATGGCTTGAGATGAACCAAAGATTAGCTAAGATAAAACTTCTATAAAAGAAATCAACTTTTAGAGAACTAGACAAATCGTAGTCGGCACAGAGATTTCTTATTTAACACTAGATATTCCCCGCGATGTTATCCGCGTTATTTTTAGTTTCTCAACAAAAGCGCCACCTAACGGGCGAAACTAAGCCCTGTAAGTCCTCTAGTGATCTTATAATACCTATAAAAAATCGGTTCAGCCGTTCCAGATATTATCCCGGATAAACAGAACAACAGAAAAAAATGTTGTTTAAGGCTCGGTATCATGTTACTTACAATATGCACTTGAGAAAACAGTTACCTATTTTTAAATTACAGACCGACACTTCAATATTACTTGATTTGTGTTCGTAAGTCTACAGACAGTTCTTTGACCTTTATGAATGTAAAAAGTTTGTATCAAATTATGCCTGAAGGCGTCATAACCCAGCTTGAAAGAAAAATATCGTTGTTTACAATATAATTTCTCTTAGGGTGTCACGAGCTCGTGAGGTAAAAAATAAAACATTTTATATACCTACTTATATCTTTACTAATAACCAAATTCGAAAGATAATCGAATAGAAAATATGAAAGGAGAAAGAGGTTTTTGAATGTAGATTTCTGCGAAATAAAAATTCTGTTTCTAACTGAAATTTGAATTATCTATGGCTTTGTGCCATGATTTTTTATGTTTTCCATTACCGAACTGAAATTGGCAGAACTCTACCACACAGCGCTGACTCTCTTATTTAACCCAATATTTTAGCATTTATTGCTTTGACCACATTTAGAAAACCATTCTACTTTGAAAAGGTAAGTAGACTCCCGTAGGTAACGCTTTACCGAGTAAAAAGTAAGATAATATAATAAGATTATCAAAATGTTAATTGAGATTGTCATTCAATATCATTTGTTTCTTTTCGTCAGGTGCACAGTCATAACGCGGGGCAATCATTTAAAGAGGACGCATTCGGGTGGGAGGATTGGCCATTCCTACACGACGGTTCTGGTAAATGAACTACTCAGGAACGAGGGTTCTTTTCTTCAATCACTGAAGGCCCCGAATGTGAGTTTAGACATTCATGGCCAGACAGTCTGGAATCCTCCTGTTGACTCACAATAATATTGTGACGCGATTTTGGAAAAGTTTATGTCAAGCAGTAGACTGCGAAAGGTTGTATGATGATTTTCATTAAACCTTCCGCAGTCTACTGCTGGATATAAGTAGGTCAAGCTAACATCCTTTTGGCTGGCACTTCCTATACTCACAGAATATTAAATTTTTAATACGAACTTCGCTTGTCCTACAATATTTCGCTTACGGAAAACGAACACGGAATACTTATATCGACAACCGGAGTTTATTCAGGATACTTTTAACTGATAGTAGTAGATATCTTTATTATTATTTATTATTATTAATTTAATTGTGTGCCGTATTTCCCGGACACCCAGCAAAGAAGTAATTGGCAAAGGTCAGGCGATAACAATATCCCTCCGTCGTTTCGGAAATACTTTCACAGAACAAAGTGATTAACGCCTCTTACATTCGAAGGACAATGACAATGCGCCACAATAGTACCTACATTATTAAATTTAGTTAATTTAATAGGTGTCATTTTGAGTAATGCAACGGCAGCGATAGCCTAGTGGAGATACCAACAGACTGCCATGCAGAAGGTATCGGGTCCGAATCCACGGCGCGCACCAATGACTTTTCGAAGTTAAGTGCGTATTAAATTGTTAATTATCGCTTGCCCTCAGTCAGTCAGTGTCGGTCCCAGCTGTCATGAAGATTTTTGACAGTCGTTACGGGAAGTCAGTACCCTCAAATAAACTGATACTGGTCTAAACCACGGAATATCGCTATCCCTTTGGGTTGCAGAGGTCAGACGGCATCGGCAGTCGCTATATGGAAAAGTTGATATTCTGTCATATCTGGTTAGACCAGTAAGTGGACCTCGGGCTCTAAGGCGTGCTAGTCTTGGATGCAACTGGGATAACGCTAGGGAGATGATGATTTTAATAATGTAGGGCTGTCAACTTTCCATGCCGATGATAACGAAGCAAAAAGTAAGAAGTAAAATGCATATTATTATATTAACAAAATTCTTCGTGGAGTACTACGCGATATTTATGGCATTATTTATTTTATAACGTTGAAATTCTTTTGCTACTTTAGCAAAAAAATTACAATTTTATGAAGTTTATAAATATTGCAAAACATAATGAGTTCAGTAAACATAGAGAAAAGCCAACATTTAATGCTTAGAATACTTGATTTACCTATATAAAACATCACAAGCAAAATCAAGATAATCTTCCAATACCACACGGCCTTATTGAATAAAAATCTCATTTCGTCGACGTATTGAGCTAAGCCCAGGAACAGATTGAGTTTTATTTTTCTTCGATGCTGGCTTCGAGTTTCAAGGCAACTAAGATGTGAAAAAAAAACTAAAAATACATTTAAGAATTATATTTTGTTTTACTTTTAGAAAGTTTACGAAGTTTTTAGATAGTTGTGAAAATCTGTCACACATGCTAACCATTTATTCTTTACAAACCTATTTGGTGCCAATTGTTAAAAAAATCTCGCCACGGGTCTTTTTAATTCATTAGAATACATTTTCATATCAGGTCACTATTGTCTGTATATTTTTGAAAGCATCAGCTGATTATTTTTTCACTTTCATGAGGACAGAAATGTAAGAATAATTATTATGTAGCATTGCTGTAGAATATATTTTTACAGACAGAATAATACAGTATAATATTTTTTACAAAAAATTTTTACTCAACTGTTCGTAATTTTTTTATTACGTTGCCAAACTTTTTGTTGCTAAGTAATGTTACTCTAGCCGGGGATATTTTGTGAATCATATAAAATATTTTACTGGCTTTTTATTATAGATACTGTAGGGATCCCAAGTAACATTTTTGTAATACTTGCTGCGTTTTCCTTGAAAGAACACAATGCCTCATACCTTGAAGAGCCATATAAGCATACAAGACTTTGAAAATCTTCATCATCATCCTCCTAGCGTTATCTCAGTTTCAACCTGGGATCAACTTATTAGTCTTACCGGATTAGCTTTTCCATAGAGCGAGTGCCTGTCTGACCTCCACCACCCGAAGGGATAGCGATAATCCATTTAACATAAGTCATATTAAGTTGGAATATTTAAATACATACTTACTTGGCTCAGTCGTTGCCCATCGTTCCTAAGGATGCCTCGTGCAGAGGCGAAACACGTGTCGAAGAATAGTCGGCGCATACAGCGGTATACTGCAAGTCAGGTATCTTCCTGGAACCCATACCATTCCTATATCCCTTATCCTTTTAGAGGAGTTCGATATTGTCAACCTTTTTCTATTGCAATAGTTGGGGTGGTCAATTCGAGGGTGCGTGGTGGGTTCCTCTTTCCTTCCATTAGGTTACAATGGAGTTCCGCCAAGTAACGCCTGATTCAATCAACTACATACTTGCTTACTTAAAATATAATTATTACCTACAGGTCAACTGCTGAGATTTTTTGGCATTCAGAGATTAAATACTTGAACTTTGTCTTTATAAGTATACAAAATGCCGTACATTACTCTATTAAACTTTTATTGAAGTCCCCTGAAGTGAAACTTCAAACAGGCAACCTCGAGCAACTTCCGTTCAATTCATATGTTATAATATATAACACATGTCTTTCGAGAACATTATGGAGACCTCTTGACCCCTGACGTTCTGAGGGTGTTTTCCTTCATCGTAAAGCAGGCGATAACTAACGCTTCAATGCGCACTTAACTTCGAAAGTCATTGGTGCGCGCCGTGGATTCGAACTTCAGACCCTTTGCGTGTAACAGCTACTGTGGCTGTTCAGATGATTCAATATTAATTACTAGCCATGTTATAGACATTCGTGTTCCATATTAACAAAATCCGGTACCGTAGTGCGGTCAAGCCTGTGTTTAATGGATGGCTTAGCTAATCGTCTACGAGATGCGGCTCGCAAAATGTGGGTCTGATTTATGACCTATGACTAGAAGGCTTGTGAGAGAGACGCCCGATTGAAGTGTTTTCTGTAGGATTGTATGTGGTCTACTCATTTGTATTACCGAGATACTGAGACTTACTCTGGTTGAGAGTTTTAGTTTAACTTCGATTCTAATAATTATAATTATTTAAGGACTATGTTCGTTATAGTTTTACTATTCCACCCATGAATTATTACATCACTAGCAAAAATTACCCAATACATTACATATTATATAGACATTAAATGATTGTCCATATAACGAGCATTTCTATCGTAGTACAATTTAAATAGAATAATGTTATTCTAAAAAAATAATAATGTGTACGGTCAGTCGTAGCAATGCTCTGGAAAATGTTATACGACATTATTCATTTAAAGCTAACCGAAGAGTGGCAATAAAATAAAGACATGAATTTTATAAATGACAGCTTACAACTCATTAAACATAATAATGTTATTTTTGTTTTGATACTGCGCGATGTAATAACAATGTGATTCCATAAGTATTTAAACATTTGCAAATGCGCATTTTGCACATTGGTGAGATAAATAAAACGAGCGTCCTTTTAGTAATTAATTAGGCTCATACTGACACAGAGCTTTTATAAAAGCGTGAACATTATATTAGGTACAGCTTTGCCTTTGTTTTTAATTCCCATTGTTATTATCATATATCTGATATTTTGTGACGTGAGGGTACCTAAAGTTTAATTACATTAATTATTAATATGCGTCAAGTTTAGGCAATATATCTCGGGAGATGATCTTGCTCATTGCCCGAAATTTAATTTGAGACCATCAAAGCTTAGAAATTTAGAGTTACATAAGTATAATTGTATACTTCAGTATACAATTCTATAGCTTTCAAGCTGTTCAGAATCTGCCTAGAAAGACTGGGAATTGTTTGCAGAGAGCAGTGGAAGCCTGATTTATTCATCCAGTCCTTGTAAACGAGAACTAATCTCTGACATGTGTACTGTGATTCACAGCGGTGAAAATTACATGTAAATTTATCTGAAATCATCTGGTGATGTTCTGGAGTAGACCTATAAGAGTATACTCACGAATTTGGCAAAAATAATGATGAAATCCTTATAGCTAACTAGCTGTTCCTGCAAACGATATCTTCAGACACGATGCCCATGGACGTCGACACAAATTTTTGTAAGGTCAAGTTCAATTAAACTTTTGCCGGGCAAACCAAAGGCGGCAGTTACAAGTATTTACAAGACTATTACACAATACAATTCGCGAAGCTTCAACCATGTGCTTTTCAAAAGACGATATTTCACGAGACGACAAAACGTGTTAATTTTTCATGTCAATAAGCAAAAGTGAAGAGTCATCCCACAGTGTGACCAGAGTAGAAAAATTACAATAGATAAAATAATGATGACAACTAATATTATCGATTCAACCTATCATAGACAATATTTCTATTTCAAACATCCACCCGCCCCGGACCGGCCTACCGGTCCGCTAATCGGTTGGTAGACGTGACAACGTTGCAACCGCTCTCCTCAGAATCGAACCGTCCACCAAGACCTCAGCAAATCGGGGAACTCCATTAGCCCCAGTTACTAAACGAAGAATGCGCCCCCTGCGCCCCCTGCGCCATCTGAGTGGCGGTTAGCCTCCTTAATCAAAACGAGGTCTCCAATCTTGGGTGGATCGGTCTTGTCGGCCCACTTAACGCGTTGCTGGAGTATGTGCAAATATTCCAAATTCCAGCGTTTCCAAAAGCTCTGAGTAATCTGGCGTACCAATTCAAAACGCGAGAGACGATTAGGTCTCGTATCAATATAGGGGTACACAGGCCAGGCGACAAGTGAGCGACCAATCAAAAAATGGCTCGGCGTAAGGGCTTCCAAATCATTCGGATCTGAGGAGATCGGGCACAAAAGCCTAGACACACGGTCACAATAGGCCTCAATCTTACAAAACACAGTTGCGAGTTCCTCAAATGTAAGGACTGATTCACGAATTGTCCTGCGCAAGTGTGTTTTGGCCAATATTACAGCAGCCTCAAATATACCACCCCAGTGAGGACAATTTGGTGGGGAAACAACCAATTTATCCCACGTCGGGCAAGCCTATTGCCTATATCAGCCTTATTGGTTTCAAGGAAATTAACTACGTCATTCAAATCATTATAAGTGCCCTTGAAGTTAGTGCCGCAATCAGAACGCATCAAGGAAGGTAGCCCTCTGCGGAATACAAATCTGTCAAATGTGGCTACAAACGCCTCGGTCGTAAGCGAGGAGACCAGTTCCAAATGTACGGCCTTTGTGGAGAGGCAAACGAAGACACACAAGTAGGCCTTAACAGTCTTGCTGTTTCGAAGTGTCGACGTTTTCACCAAAAAGGGACCAGCGAAGTCCGTGCCAACACCGTCAAACGTCCTGCTTTCAGTTACGCGATCTGCCGGTAAGTCCCCCATCAACGGCTGCATGGTGGAAGCCTTGAGCTTATAACAAGGGATGCAGCGAAAGACTACACTCCGAATAATTCTTCGGGCAGACAAGATCCAAAATTCGCGTTGCAAAATGGCCAACAAGGCATTACAACCAGCATGCGAATTTTTAAGGTGACGGTCAGTTACCAACAAGCGTACCAAATGACCTTCCTTGGGTAACAACAGGGGGTGACGTGCCCTGTAAGGGAGGTTGGCGTTCTTGAGACGCCCTCCAATGCGAAAGAGACCCGTATCGTCCAAAAAGGGGTTTAATTTAGATAGAGCTCCCGACAATTTCAATTTCCCTGACTTAAGGATAGCAATCTCCTTCTCAAAGTGAGCCAATTGCACAGAACGAATCCAAAAGGTGAGGGACTCCTGTCGTTCCTGTGGTGAAAGAAACGGTGTCAATCGTTTCTGTTGTGGGTGCCTAAAATTAAAGACAAAACGCTTTATCTAAGCAGTAACACCTAACAACTTGTTGAAAGGAGCTGTAGCGATTTAACAAAAACTCGGGGTCAAAGGCGTATTCTACCTTCTCAAGAGTGTGTGTTTGCAGACCCCCCCAGATCAATTTCTGGTCGATTCAACCATTCGGGTCCCCACCACAGCGAATGGCCTATCAAACTAGGCGTCAAGCATCCGCGCGAGGCACAATCAGCGGGGTTGAGCTCACCTGGCACGTGTCTCCAAACAAGCTTGACTTCGGATTTTTGTATTTGGGAAACGCGATTAGCGACAAATACTTCCAAAGTGTGGACAGACGTCTTCAACCAACAAAGAACAATTTGGCTGTCTGTCCAGGCGTAGGTCCCATTAATAAAAATGGTTTTACCCAAGGTACTAGACAGGTGATACAACAATCGCACGAGTAGTGTGCTCCCGAGAGCTCCAATTTCGGGATGGTCAGTGATGTCCGAAGGGGTGCAACCTTGCTCTTCGCCATGATCAGGGAAACCCACACCTGACCTGAGGTACTGACTGTACGCAAGTACACCACGGCCGCGTGACCACGTTCCGAAGCATCACAAAACCCGTGCAGGGTTGCCTTGTACTTCCCGGGAGGAAGGATGGGACGAGGCAAGGAGATCTCATTGACGGTAGGAAGTGAGGATACAAAGGAGATCCTTTCCTCAACAAGAGTACCGTGTAGAGGTTCGTCCCAGGTCAATCCTGTAGTCCAAAGCTTCTGCAAGAAGCATTTTGCCCAAAATATAACAGGACAAATCCAACCGTTTGGATCAAAGGTTCTGGCGACAGTAGACAACACGAGACGTTTAGTCTAAGAACAAGGCAATTTCAAATGTACGTTATACGTAAAGATGTCTTGGACTGGTCTGTACTGAACGCCGAGAACAGACATCATCGCGGGGTTGTCAACAATCTCAAACAAATGTGGATCCTGCTGATGATCCTCTGGCAAGCCTTCCAAAAGAGCTGGTGAGTTGTTAGTCCTAGTTAACCCTAATTACCTATATGTATCCTAAACCTATCCTAACTTGTACCTAGCGTATAATGCGTATAGGCTTGGTGCTCTGTGGTATTCTATGATACAGACCAGTACTTATACGCACCTACTACTAGGCCCTTAACCTATGGCACGTACAATCGTGGTACTACCGTGGTATACTATAATACGACCTACGTTTCGTACGCACCTAAAACCCTAATCCTATTGGCCCTACAGTCCCTAGACCCGAGCCTACCATACGTATTAATATATATATATATATATATATATATATATATATATAGATAGGTGCAGGATATCTGCCACCGGAGACCTATGATGACAGACGGACTGTGGGTAGGAATCAGGTATAGTGGAAATGGTTTTCTGACGGCCAACTCAACAGACTCATCGAGCTGATCGGTATTGATGGCTAAAGGTGTCTTGGCTGCCGTCAGAGGTGTGGGAAGGGTATTGAGTCAAAGTCGGATAAAACTTGTGACTGGTTTATTTCTTAAACTACATGATCTTATATACTAATCTTATCCTATGTACACACACACAACTTTACGGTCGTGTGCTGTGTGTGAAAGGTGCCATCTCAGCGGTATGTACCTAACGTGAGTACGTGATTTTTTCTTAATTTAATGTAAATCACGAACAATCTGTGTTCCAGTAAATACTCACGTAGGATTATATCGCTGAAATGGCATGTTCATGTGTGAACACTCTGGCCTCTCCGAGGAACAGGCAACTTCAGTTGGTATAATTTTATGGAGTTATCCTTGGCTGTGTCCTGGTTTCGTGGCTGCTTCCTGGGAGGCTTCGTGTTCAATCATTCAGGCAACTTAGAGCTGTCGGGAAGTTTCAGGAAGCAAAGTACTGTGGCCTTGACATTTAGCTCTATAATTAAAATAAACATCTTAACTTAAGCGGTGCTTACCACATCGGTTCACAGTATGGTTTCGCTAAGTTAAGAACGCATTTTGAAGGCTTTTAAATTTTCTAATTCTTAATTTACATTCAACATGCAAAATACTTAAAATAGCTTTCATCGTATAAAATATAATCAAAGAATAACTGCTTTATAAATAAAGCAGCTATTTTAGGAACAAATTACCTTCTTAAAAGGAAGCAGTATCGATGTCTACGTAGCTGCCCCAGCTTGGGTCTTTGACAAAACCATGCAAGTAGATAATGAGACCTTTGTTTGGGTTGAAATATGGCGCTTTGGGCAACTCTTTGAAATTAACCAGTTTATATCGGACTTTCCTATCACTATCAAATACAAAATAACTCTTTTAAGCTGTGTTGAATTCGTCAAAATCAGTTATTACTGTTCTGCTGAGATTTGACTGGATATCAGTGTACTACGGGGATTTTCAGAGCAAACTTGTGTTGCATTTGGGATCTGTAGATCAAGTGTCTAATGACCTAACACAAACATATGGCGTAGAAGTAGCAAACTGTTATTCGTTTGTTCTCCTTTAATAAATCAGTCCATCACCCATCAGCATCTGAATATGGACCGATAATTTCTTTTTCATTGCATGTAAGATCAATTGGGGCATTTGAAATGATTTTTATAATTCGACCAACAAAACCACAAGATTAGTTAGCTGTAGTAGACTATACATTTAATCTTATAAAAAACTTATAGTTTAATCAAAAAATTGTCTTGGAGATTTTAGATTATTTTGTTATAATTCACGTATTCAAAATCTCCTATACAGTAGTACAGTGATGGAAATCTTCAATCTGAACTTGTGAAACTCGCTTTTAAAAGGTAAGCCAAAAGCCGAATTTTACACGTGTACTAATTCCAATTTGCTTAAATCAATATCTTTATTCTCGTACTGGTCATAGTGTAATCCAAAGAGCGTTTAAAATGTCACACCTGAAACAATAATTATTATAAGCGTTTACCGATATTGTAAACTCCATACCAGCATAGCCAGCCTGGTATTGGAGGCCAAATCCTCGTATTGACTCACAGTGGTACTGTGAAGCAAATTAGTAGAGGCTTAAGTCCAGCAGTATGTGATTCCTGAGGAAGTTTTCTATAGGTGTTTAATTCAGGTTGACGAAACGAAGGCAACGTCTAGCAATTAACAGGTATGTAAGTACAATAGCATAATGATTGTATCTATTACTCACTCTTCCCATATGAATATAGATTGATACTTAGTGAACCACTTCTATTCAGTGATTTTATATTATTTGCCATATAGTTTACAGGTGTATGTGTAGGTTATATTTGTATTAGAAGAACATTTATAGCTGTAAAAGATTCTGTGATGTTGATACCTAAATAATGAAGGACACCATATTGATGAAATTATAAAAGTTACTTACAAAATCTATCCATTAAAATGGCAGGTTTTTTCTAATTTACTTATGATAGCCCCGGGTTCATAGTTAAATAAAGCATTGCTAGGCTGCGTCAACACAGAGACGAGACTGAGCATCAAAATGATTGTTAACTGCTTAGCCATGTTACCTGAAGTCAAGGGGAAGGCTATAAAGTGGTTAAAATCAAAGTGGCTGTTTTGTTAGCATTGCCATTAATGCCTTCGGAAATTTCTACAGATATAATAAGCTTGAAATGTACAATTAAAAATAAATATATCAATGGTATTTGGTGTGGGACGCAACATGTGTCGACACCCTTGCGCCATCTCATCTTCCTAGCACAGCGGGTTGTGCGGGCGCTGTTGCTGCTTCAGCGGAGACTCTCAAAAGGCGCAAATACATAAATCTAGTAGGGGATTATGTATTTGAGCCGTTTGGAGTTGAAACGTTGGGACCATGGGGTCCAAGTGCTAAATCTCTTTTTAGAGATCTTTCAAAGAGACTTGTTAACGCCTCGCGTGACCAGAATGCTGGCCTGTATCTGGCACAAAAGATCAGTATTGCCATACAACGTGGCAATGTTGCCAGCATTCTGGGCACGCTTCCCATTGATGGCGATGTGGAGGATTTTCATGACGCCCTTTAAATTTTGCTTTTACTTTTTTATGTATTGCCTTTTATTTGTTAGTTATTTAACTATTGGAATAATTATTTTAGTTTATGTGTAAATAGCCACTTATAGTTAGTTTTAATTAAATTGTATTTAACCTTACACGAAACAAAATATTTCCTAATGGTATACACATGTAT
Organism: Euclidia mi; assembly: GCA_944739405.2. Lineage (NCBI taxonomy): Eukaryota > Metazoa > Arthropoda > Insecta > Lepidoptera > Erebidae > Euclidia > Euclidia mi. The sequence goes on from OX123193.2 coordinate 15,275,883, forward strand.
ATGTAAATACATTGTTACATTTGATTGAGACACGTACTCATTATTTTCACAAAGATATTCCAACGGACGCACCGTAATACTAATATACCTCATTATAAAATTATGTTTAAGAAAAAGTGTCACTTACATGGGTTCGAGAAGTAACGTTAGCTATAACAGTTTACGCTGAACTAACGATCAGGAACCGTAATTTTGTGATATTAAAACATGTCACCACAGTGTAATATTACATAGAAGCGATATAATATTGGTGTGAGAGATTGTCAATAGGCAATTTTATCGAATTTATATATTGTAACTTTGGCATACAACTATTTAACACGTTTTTATTTACTCTTGTTGCAGTAGCTGCCGGCTATTTGTGATAATTGTTTATATGTGGGCTTTAAGCCGAAAGAACCAAGTGGTTAGGTTATGCAGGAGTATTTTTTTAATGTTAAATTGTCTCCTCTTCTAAATCTCGAAATGTTAAAGACTAAATAGTCTATAACATTTCGAATTTAATAAGTTTAAGGGATTTTTTAATCAAATCTTTTTAATAATCAACGTGATTTGTGTTGGTTTTAATGGCTTTTTTAAGACATGATTCAGATATTCCATTTGTCCCATTTCTAATCGCTTAATTTAATCTGCTTCCTCGATTATTTATCTCTTTACATTTCCAATGACTTCCTGCTCTGCAATCTTCGAGAGTGGAGTAATTGGATATGATTAAAGGCATATTATGTAAGTTATTCAAGATCTGATTGACATCGGTGGATTTCGATTTTATTGTTACATCAGTTCAATTCTATTGTTCACAAAATATGATAGGTGTTATGTGATATTTATTTATTTCCGTATAAGTATAACGGCAATAGGCTCGCCCCCTATTATGTGGGACCCAAAAATTCATGTCAAAATGTGGGTGTAATATTACACCTCTGCCTACCCCTTCGGGGATACAGGCATCAGTCTATAACAAATATATAAAAAAATAATAAGTATAATATGTTTCAGATGGGCAAATTAAAATATCAGCTTTATGAGGACACAATCACGCTTTTCAGAATCTTAGTAAAATTCAGTAATATGTAAAGTAAACTGTGTCTTTACCTTTACCGTATCCTAAAATACTTGGTCGTGCGCAGAGTATAAACCATCCATGAGAGCCATAACTGATGAGTTTCTCTCACAACCATATACCATAGCAAAATGTGTGTTCCTTCTAAAGTTCTTTCATGGAGTAGACGAACAAGCGTTAAGAATCTACGTATGGAATGCTTTTCATTCGACAAAAAGTGGGACATTAGCGGTGCAACACATTACGTACAGATTCGTGTATATTATCATCAGCCTTGTCATCTGTCCCACTGCTAGGAATGTTATGAGAAGGGTGAAACCATAATTTATCACGCAGGTCAAGTGCGGATGGGCAAACCGACAGTGTGGACCTGGTGTACCACACCAACATTCCAATATTTTTTTAACTCACTGTGATGCGTTATCAGATCGCAATCATCGATATATAATATAACGTCATATACCAGTTAATAAAACTGAACTCAGCTATGGTGGCAAAAGCCAAACGATACGGATCAACGGAGCGTAAAATGATTGCTACTTGATAATGAGAAATTGTAAAACTAGTATTATACACGTATATATTTAAAGCAACGGTTTCAATTTTGGTCATATTTTATTTGATTTATTATAGGGTGCCCCGAATTTATTTAAATAAAAAGATACTACTGCTCGCTAATTAGTTGCAGAAGCAAGATCTGTTGGATATTTTTTAGGTTTTGAAAAGGAAGTCTATAAAGTTTTGAGTAACTGATATAATTTTATTAGCTCGTCGTTTGTAGAAAAATGACTTTATTTTGAAAGGGAGCAGATATTAACTGTTTCTCAGCAGGTACCTAAATGATTGACTTTTCTTCGAGAGGTTCCTGTGTGACTGACTGTTTCTCGTCAGGAACATGTATTGTCATACGATACGCAGGTACGGATAAGATCGACTGCTTCTCTGCCGGTACTTTTATGACCGACAGATTCTCAGTAGGTACTAGCATAGTCGACTGTTTCTCGGCAGGTTTCATCCGTAGAAACTGATTTTCTATTGCGTCATCTCACTGGACAGCGAATGAGATTAACTCACAATAAGCCAAGGATCAAATTTAATTATTTGCGTAAGTCTATATAGTGACTTCCTTCGCGGGCAACCACAATTTACTTGACAATCAGCTCACTCCGTTCCTCATGCATTATTCATTTGTACCAATTCTTATCTTAAACCATCTGTGCTCACTTATGTCACGGTCATAATAATATAATCTAACAGTATTGTAACTCGGCCGTCTTCCCGAGTTATACGCAAACGAGCGGTAGGGCTGCTCGCCTCAAGTATTTTAATTACATGTAGCTATTCGAGGTTTTTTCTGGTTTTGTGATTGTTCATATTACTTATATTTTTTATTCAAACAAATAACAATCATGTAGGTATGTAAGACAAGTATCCTAGGAAATGACCTATTGGTTACACTAAGTAGACTAACCAGTTACACTAAGCAGATTCATATCAGCTTCCATTTTGAAAATAACCTGAAGGTAAGATAAGATAAGATAAGATAATTCTTTATTTTGCACCACAAGTCACATTACATAGATAGAAGAGAAAAAGACAAAGTTTACAAATACAATGCACAATAGGCGGCCTTATCGCTAAAAAGCGATTTCTAGGTACCACTAATCATAGACTTCAATGAAATAATACATTGTCCATAACGCAGATAAAAGTGTTCTGCTTGTATACATTAATATTACAATCATACCAATATGTTTCAGAAAATACCGACATGAACATAATAGATTAAGCTAATCAAATGGTCATTGCAACGTAGTAGGTACATTTTAACACGCGTGGACGCCAATGTTAACGAAATTTCTTATTAAATTCACACCAAATGCAATAAGCTGGTCGCTATGTCCTAGTAGGTGACTGTTGACTTACATTTTGTTTTAATGAAAATTAATTTGTTACGCCCACTGTTATACGTATTGATAAATAAGTTGTAAATCAGTAGGTACGAAGGTATGAAAAGTGTGGTTATAATATTAAACACGTACAACAAGCGGTACATGTATTGATAATTTTATGCATAATATGCGCGGATGCAAGGGGAAAATAATTGAGTTTGCGCTGTCAGATCACACAGCTCAACTGTTTACTTGTTCTGTTAAAAGTAGTTGTTCACTACAGTATTGGCTTGCTGAGAAGAGAGACTATAGCATGGAAAATGTTAGCAAATTTATTGACTGTATAAATTCTTTAACGTTTAGTGACGCATTCGAGAGTGATGATCCCAATATAGCTTTTGACATATTTTACGACAATTTCCGTTTATTTTACTATTTATGTTTTCCTGTAGTTAGGACGAAAATAAATACACAAAAACGACCAACATGGATGTCAAAAGGTATTAGAAAGTGTTGTAAACGCAAACGCCAACTTTTGTGGCAATATCGGAAACACCGTACACCGAAACATAAAAATGATTTTAAAGCATTATCCGCAAGGCTTAATAAGGTAATTAAATCCACTCGAAGAGCTCAAAATAATAATTTTATACTCACAGCCCCAAACAAGTCGAAAGCTACTTGGAAAGTAATTAATAATACAAAATGCAATTCACCTAAAGATGAAATACAATACATAAAAACAGATACTACAACAATTATTAGAGATCCACAAATGATTGCCAATTTATTTAATAACTTTTTTATTGATCGCGTGACAAAAACCAACTCTGACATAAATGTAATTTATCCTTCAAATTTTTCTAATTCTATTGTTCATGACTCCGACTATCCCTAAAGAAATTTATGACATTATAATGAATCTTAAAAACACTCCTAGTACTGGTTATGATAAAATTTCAACAACAATCTTGAAAAAAGTTGCCTCGAAAATATCATATTATGTTTTGAGTCACGTTATTAATTTATGTATAAGTAACGGTTTGTTTCCCGACAAGCTTAAGTTTACTATAACTAAGCCTCTATTTAAAAAAAATGATAAACACTCTATGGATTGCTACCTGCCTATAGCTTTGATTCCAACTATTTCTAAAATATTTGAGAAGATCATACACAAAAGAATGTACACATTTTTTGAAAGTAATAATTTACTCGCGAAAGAACAAGCTGGCTTTAGACGACATAAATCTATTAACTCGGTCGTTTAATTTAGTTTAATTTCCTTTATACTGTCATTGATTGTTTGGACAAAAAAATACCTGTCAGTGCACTATACATGGATGTCGCTAAAGCCTTTGACTTCGTAAATCACGATATATTACTCAATAAATTATATGCCTATGGTATAAGAGGACATGTGCTTAGTCTAATAAAGTCATACCTCAGTAACAGAAAACAAAGTACACAAATAGGACGCATATGTCCTAATCTTAGAAAGGAAATGATTTTCTCATCAGAGTACCGAGATATAATGCTAGGCATTCCCCAAGGCAGTGTGCTGGGTCCTTTATTATTTAACATTTATATAAATGACCTACCAGAAGTAACGAATCATCCTATGATCTTATTCGCTGACGACAGCACCGTAATATTTAAGAGTAAAGATAAAGTATCCCTAGAATCCGAAATTAAAAACACGTTAGATAATATAGTACATTGGCTAACAGCAAATAATCTAAGCATTAATTTAGACAAGACCCAAATAATGACTTTTAAAAATAGACTTCCCGGTTTCACCAATATTAGTGTAAATTACATGGGAAATATAGTCAAGAACACCGAAGTAACAAGATTCTTGGGATTGACAATAGAATGTAACATAAATTGGAAGGTACATTTGGAAAACCTTTGCCTAAAATTAAGCCAACAATCATATGCAATGTATATGCTCTCAAAAGTAGTCAATCAGTCCGTCGTACTTACAGAATATCATGGTTATGTAGTATCTCAGTTAAGATACGGTACTATATTTTGGGAACATTCTACGGATAGCATAAATGTATTTAAGGCTCAGAAAAAATGCGTACGGGCCATATGTCAGCTGCAACGAACTGACAGTTGTAGGCCATATTTCATAAATCTTGGATTATTGACAATGCCATGCCTCTATATTTATGAAGTTATAAATTTCATGCATAATAACTTGGATATGTTTGACAGATATAAAAGTGAGCGTCACAAACATAAAATCAGTTGCCCGCTACATAAAACTGCAATGTACAATAACAGTATCTTCTGCATGGGCCCACGGATATATAATCATATGCCAAAAAGTTTGTTGGAAATAAATTGTAATAATAACTTTAATTACCAATTGAAAAAGTTACTATTAGAGAAAGCCTATTACAGCGTAACTGAATATTTAAGTGACATGTTGTTATGATAAAATTATTATTAATTATTTTATTTTACTGTTTAATTCTGACTTTTGTATTACCTACTTACCAATTGTTATTTTATTATTTTGACATTTTATTAATATTTTGTAATTATTTGTATTTAGTAAATTTGGAATCATATCTTTTGACATTGCCTAATGTAATTGATTTTATAGTTTTATGTATAAAAATATTGCATGCCTAATGGTGAAATATGGTGAAATCCTTAATTTTAATTAACATCTCTGTATAATACCCATATTAAATTTGCAAATAAACTATTTGAATTTGAATTTAATATGTGATAAAGTACTGGGACTAGTACTATAACACATCTTCGTCATTTGTAACATAAAAATATTGTTACAACTCGTCGCCATAATTCTAATTTTATTTAAATAAAGAACACTGCTACAAAAGTCCGTCCGTTCGCAACTGGGCACGATCGCGGCTGTTGTTTACTATATGCACAGTCTAATGTGTACTGCGCTTGAGTTATACCGTTAGATATTATTACCGTGCTTATGTTGTTTAAAATCATTATGAATCAATTTCTATATGTATGTAAGACTTATTATATTTATCTGTCAAACTTTTACGTAGTTCATTCATACGGATAGTGAATAGCCTTTTATGCTCCTGCTACACCTGCGTCTTAACGCGTCAATTAACGCGTTAGTTTATTTTAGGCGCTACGTAAAAGTGGCCAACATTTTAACGCGTTAAAATACTAATTTCCAATGCGATTTTTTTAATGCGTTAACTAACACGTTATTGGCCATTGACATTAACGTTAACGCTAACGCAGGTGTAGCAGTAGCATTAAAATAAATTTATATAAATAAAAATGAACCACCGAAATGTTTGTACGTTTGTTGCATAAGATAAATCTTTATTTGATGTGTTCGTTATTGGAAGGAAAAGGGAAGTAAGAAAACAACATTGGCGATACTAAGTTCGCCAAGTCAGTTAGTAGTCAATAATCAAACTAATTTAAACACAAAGTGGGGACATTTCAACGTTAAAAAAGGTATTTTATATCCAACTACTTTTATCCTGTCATTACAATATTATATTGCCATCAGTATAGTTTGTAGTTGTTGTTGTTTTGTTGTTGAATATCTTCTAAATATTGTATGACTATTATAGACATAATGTTGTATTACAATAGTTCCGTTAATCTTGAAACTAGCAGTCGCTCGCAGCTTCGCAAGTCCTTAAATTAAAAAAAATATGTTTTACGCCTTCAGCTGTGGCTTACATGTTTTTTTGTGACTTACATCATAATAAGAACTTGCTGTCCAAATTTAATGTTTTTGGCTCTGCGATGCAAATTGTCAGTTAAGCCAAGTAACTTAAGAAAATAACTTGATCAAACAATTTTTTCTTAAAACTACTTTTTTCTAAAGATATATGGGTCAATAATAAACAATTGATTAGTTCTAAAACTCGCTCTGTCTGCCTACCTTCTGTGTGTGTCTCCACAATCCATCAAACGACTCCTGGTTTTCTCAACGAGAACATTCATCATCGTATAATGCATAAGAGCTTAAATTGTTATTTCATTGTATTTCATTTTTATTATTTTTATTTAAACCAGATCGTTATAAAGATACATAAAACAATCATACATAATTCTAAAAAAACTACTGTTCATGAGCTAAGAATATATAGGTATGCACTCAGTTTGTTTGGTTGAACGCGCTAATCTCAGGAACTACTGGACCGATTTCAAAAATTATTTCAGTGTTATATAGCCCATTTATCGAGGAAGGCTATAGGCTATATAACATCACGCTACAAGCCACGGGAGCAGAGCAGTAGCCTTAAATAAAGCAGGTAACCGCAGTATTGAGGAAGCCGAATCCTGTGAGTACGACAGCTATGTTGAATCAGATTAATGTGGATGCCTCCAACTGGTTGCAGTGTAGCAGTAATCAACATGGTTTATTGGTTTCCTATTGTGTATAGGATGTTAAATGAAAAATGGATGCCGAGAAAACTGGCTATTAACAAAATTTACCAAATTGTGTAATAAATTCAAGGGCTTTCCTTGTGTAACAAATCCACATGTAATGCGTATTTTATTGAGTTATAATATATTAGTATTCTTCACCCAAAAGAGCAAGTCGTGATAAAATTGTGACAAACCTCAAATGTCTGACAGTAGGTAGCTCTAAATAATTATGTTTAATGAAGTGTGAGATATTTATTGGATAAGTAGACGCTAGAAGAATTATCTGGTTAGACCTACTTTATAGAAATGTAAAATTTATTTTTAATTATATTATCTTAGAATCGAGCGAACACAGTTTAAAGCATTCATTGAAAACTTTTTAAGCAGATTTTGCAGATGGTTTTGTATACTGGCAAACATAATAAAATATAACAATATACTAGCATGTAATATCATATTATACCACACGTGGTTACCACCAAGTATTACCATACTTCACGATTATTAGCTCTCTTCCTTAGCTAGACGCGTACACTGTTAAATACGTAACAATATTAATGTTACTATTATCATCTTTCAGATACTTATTCGATAGGTATCTATTAAGTGGGGTCAATCATCAATAGTGTATTTGACTAAAAAAATTGAATTAGTCCGTCAGTTAGATTATCGAAAAATATTGGATACGTATTTATGGTTTATCGAATCAGTAAAAAATACGAAAATAAAAAACATCAAAGATGGAGAAACGCATAAGAGTGGGGTTTTTTTATTGCACAACTAATTAAACTAATTCTTAAGAAGGTATGTACAAAAGATGGTAAGAATCCGCTTAACCGTTTCAAAGATCCAGCAAAACCACAAACGTTACTCCAGCAGGAACTCGAATAACTTCGCAGCCGAAGATAGAACAACTATAAAATAAGTTGCAACAATTACGTCGTCTAGACAACTAATTATATAGCCAATATTTATTTCAATATTTCCATTAAAAAAGGAAATGTCTGGCTGTGGTAACGTTACCCCAGCAGGAAATGTTTATGTGAAATAACTAAAAAACTACAAGTGCAACAAATTTAAAAATGTTCGCAACAATTACAGAAGCTGAACAACAATTATCTATAACATTTAAATTAAGATTTCCGACATTTTCTGGCTAGGGTAACGCACACTATAAAAAGCCTAGCTTGTTTTATTGTGGATCGATTATTGAATTACTTGCGTGGCCTTGTCTTGAATTTATTGTAGGGTCCACTAATAGCAACATTCGAATGAAACATGACTATTCTATAAGAGATTTGATCCAGGTGACGAAAATACCTTTAACTTTAAAAATATTTGAAGTACTTTTTAGACTAGCATCGTTTATTAAATGTCGTTTAGACTTATCTGCGAGTGTCAGCGTCACTAGGGTACGGGATCGATGATCCATTATCACGCAATCCACGAGATAAGAAACTTTCTAGAAGATTTTAACGTAGTTTGTGACCTTGTCAATATCTCCATTCATTATTTTTATCCGCTACTTATACTGTCCACATTAAAAATTCTTATGATCTTTGAAAACGATCTGCAAAATCCTTAATTACTAGTCGAGTATGCTGATTAAATTATAATTGTGGATTAAAGCACAATCTGTGCAATAGAAACTGAACATTTTGAAACCACAAATATATTATATTTTGTTAAAAACCTGTTTTATTTTTGCTCAGTACTAATAAGGTTTATTGAATCGCATATTTGATGATGAAAATAAGTACAAAATAATATTGATAAGCCAACCAAATTTCGCCCGCGAGGATTATCGTGATAAAATTCAGCCTATGTCACTCTCGAGCCTAATAACAATGCAAATATTCACACACAAAAATCATACCATAACATTGTGCGTTGCGAAATGAAAGAAGTGCAAACAACAAATCAAATATACCTACAAAGAAATACCCTTTTGTATTTACAATATTATTATTGGTTAGTAACTATACGATTTAACTATCTGTGAGCGAGGACTAGTACAAATACAAATCAACCCATCATTCTCATCAATTATAGTATATTATATATCTTAATATATATATATATATATATATATATATATATATATATATATATATATATATATATATATTTCTTTTGTGCGTGTGTATGTCACTGAACTCCTCCTAAACGAATGGACCGATCTTGATGAAATTTTTTGTGTGTGTTCAAGGGGACTTGAGAATGGTTTAGATTTACAATTTAGCCCACTGGAAAATGATTTTTTACTTAATTTTTAATTTGTAAGTAGTTGTGGATTTTGGAATGTTTCACATTGGAACCAACGGACTGCGCTGCTATCGCAGTGTCAAATCTTATATTAATAATTTCGTCAAGGAGTACACAGAAACATTACCTGAATAACATAACATTAAAAAATAAAGATTTCGAGTCGACAACATATATCCGCAAAATTCTGATTGTCGAGTATTTTGTTAAATTCTAAAGGTTCTGACAGACAAATCGCAGTCGCCATATTGGCCACTCTAGCGAAACGTCACTGATACCGGATAACATTTTTAGTACTACCAATGAATACAGATGTAAATATCTGAGCTCTTTGGTAATAATTCAATTTCAGGTGAGAGCAAAGAGTTTTTTCGAGCCTAATAAAACTAATCGCTTTATTTTATTACATCAGAATATTCACGGTATATTCTCAAAAAAAGAGCTATTAGAAATCACTCTTGCAGAAATAGATACTAAAACTAGTCCTGATATATTATCTTTAACTGAAACATTTGTTAAAATGGGTACTGAGCAAAATATTAATATTACTAATTTTGAACTAGGATCATGTTACTGTAGGCAAAATACACGAGGTGGCTCATGCATACTAATCAGGAGAGGCATTTCTTATAAAAAGATATCATGTTTTGATGAGTTTAGGATGACTTACCACTTTGAACTTAGTGCAATTAAGCTTATGGATAATAATATAATAATCATATGTATATATAGAATTCCCTCTAAAATTAAACGACATTTAGATTATTTCTTTAACAACTTGGATCTCATGTTGTATAAATATTTATCCAAATATTCCAAAAATAGGATTATTTTAGCTGGTGACCTGAATATCAATTATCTTGACAAACAAAATCAAAACACACGACGATTAATGGATATTTTAACGAAATATAATTTAGTCTCGCATATATCTGGACCGACTAGAGATAAAACATGCATTGATCTAATCATCAGTAATTTAGGTGGTGCGTCGGGCTCATTATTACCATTATATTTATCCGATCATGATACGGCCCAGATTCTCATTTGGTCTGTAGCATCTAAAAGCAAAATACCCAAATTTATCTATAATTTTAGAAGATGTTACTCAGAGGAAAACTTAAAAAAATTCAAACAATACCTCCCTAGCCTACAGTATTTAAATTGGTACAATCAATCTGACCTTAATTTAGCATTAAATGAACTCTATGATTACTTTTGTCTACTCTATTATCTCTGCTTTCCAATAAACAGAATAAAAATTAATTTGACAAATAAAAATAATTGGTTGTCAAGGGGCCTGCGAAAGAGTTGTGTTTACAAGAGAAAGTTACGCTTTAAATACTATTATTCAAAATGTAAAAAGGATAAATATAAATACATAAAATATGATAAATTATTTAAACAATGCATACTCACAGCTAAAAAGCTCAGTAATTCCAGATATGTACCAAATAGTGAAAATACATGTAAAGCGACATGGTCAGTCATTAAGAGTGAGACTAACGGTACAATAAATAAAGATTATGTAACTAAGCTTGTTCATAATAACACAGTTATAACCAGCCCCTTGTCCATAGCTAATGCGTTTAACGACTACTTCATTTCTAGTACAAACCAAATAAACCATGAAATTAACAATACAAATTCAAAAAATCAACACTCTAACACCATTTTTTTGTCACCTGTGTGTGAATGAGTTTCATATACACAAGCTGATAATGTCTCTAACAAACACAAAATCTGAGGGTTATGATTTTGTATGTACCAAAATCATAAAATCTTGTAGTAGTCAATTGGCTCCCATAATCACTTTTTTTGTAAATCTGTCCCTACAGACAGGCACGTTTCCAAACAAACTAAAATACTCCGTAATTAAACCATTACACAAAAAAGGAGAAAAGACTGATATAAGAAATTATAGACCAGTTACTATCTTGCCAATATTTTCGAAAATATTTGAAAAAGTCATGCATGATAAATTAACATCTTTCTTCGGCAGGCATGAGATAATAGACAAGAATCAGTTTGGCTTTCAAAAAAATAAATCCACTAGGGACGCTATGTTTTTCTTAGTTAATGATATTCTCCAGAAAGTCAATGATAAAGTATACACAACAGTTATGTTCCTTGATATGACAAAAGCATTCGATTTTGTCTCACATAAACTGCTTTTGAAAAAATTAGAACAATATGGTATCAGGGGACCAGCACATAACTGGCTAAAAACCTACCTAGAAGATAGGCTTCAAAGCGTTGATATATCTCAGTTGAACGGTAAGGATTATATACAAACATATAGATCAGATTACAAAAAAAATTAATTCGGAGTTCCCCAGGGAAGCGTATTGGGACCTCTGCTTTTCCTGGTCTATATAAACGACTTACCTGATGTTATAGAACATAAAACTATACTGTTTGCAGATGATGTATCGATTATGGTGACTACAGATAAAAATATGTCAATCAAACAACACGAAACTGACATTTACAATACTCTGACATTAGTTATTAATTGGTTAAATAATAATAATCTAAAAATAAATTTATCTAAGACAAATATCATTAATTTTAATAATTTTAATAATAATAATATAATAATTAATTATCATGGACATACCTTATCGAATGCAAATTGTGTGACATTTCTGGGAATTATAATAAATTCAAAATTCAATTGGATCGAACAAGTAGAAAAAATTACGAACAAATTAAATAGTTTTTCATATGCTCTTTACAAATTGGCAAAAGTAACTAACCAAAATACTGCACGAACAGCCTATTTTGCTTATGTTGAATCAGTCCTCAGGTATGGGTTACTTATATGGGGCAACAGCTCACACATACAAAAAGTGTTTTTAGCCCAAAAACGATGCATCAGATCGATTTGCGATATCGCTCCGGACGTATCATGTCGACCTTTCTTCAAAATGTTGCGAATACTCCCGTTAGCATGTCTTTACATACTTGAAATAGGTAAATTTATAAAACAACATCCAGATTCATTTAAACACGCAAAAGATGTCACTCGGCGGGATAATATAAGAAATCCGGATAGGCTTGTTCTAAACATGATACCCAGAACGAGTCGGCTTCAAAGCAACTCATACGCCATGTGTGTAAAAATTTATAATAAATTACCAAACTTTATAAAAATCCTGCCGATAAATAAGTTTATACCAGCTTTGCGTAGTTGGCTCATGCAAAAAAGCTTTTACTCTATTAAAGATTTTTTATTAAGTAACTAAATGATGAATTATCGGTGTAATGAGTACCTAATTGACCTATTGATGAATAAATATATGACATTGTTAACATAAAATATTATCAATGAAATAGATTTAACTTGTTCAATTTATACTGTATGTTCCTACATTTGCATGCTATTTTAAATGGCTAAATGGGCTTGTACTTTATATTATTATCATACTATGACATCAACATCTGTAATGTACCCTGTTTACAGTAAATAAAGATATTCTATATATTCTACTACTTGCCTACCTTCTACCTACTAAGTCTTAGTAATAAGTAGTTTGGAAGTGTAAATACTTTTTGCAGATAAATATTAAAAAACAGTTAAAATGACAATAGGCTTGGGTCCACTAAAAATAAACCGGTTTGATTGTAGTATCTATAGATTCATTATGATTTTCAGATGTCAATAAAGATTATTATTTATTATAAAAAGGTAAGATTAATGTTATTTTTAGGATACTACAACTTAAAATAATGTATTTATTCTTGTGACAGTGAACACCAATCAGAGAGTATTACGTCTAACAGTACGTCCACCATTCATGTTGTTGACGTTTTGGTAGTAAACACAACTAAAACGTCAAACTTTGTACCTGTCAAATCGAATATAACAAAATAAAAGTGGGTACACCAGACCAGACTTCATTCAAGGTTTGTTTTGTTTTGTACTTTGTGATATCACTCAATCGCCATGATGGTTTACAGCGTTTTCGTGTCAAATTCAAAAAGGTTTTTAAAAAGCCGTAATTAGTAATATTGCTGATCAATTTTTGAAGAAAATATCAGTTATTTCGGTTTAACATCTAATAAAGGAACGAATCAATCGCTAATTACATTTTAGGACACAAGCCTATTATAGAAGTATCCGCCCAATAAAGGATATTTGTGCTATCCTGATCATAGATGATATACTTACTATAACTAGAGAATCCCGAATTTAGGCACGCGAAGCCGCGGGCAAAAGCTAGTAATAATATAAACTTGTAAACATGCAAGCATGTAATCATGGACACATGTAAACATGAAAACAGGTAATCATGCAGACATGTAAACATGAAAACAGGTAATCATGTTAAAATATAAACATATAGCATATAAACATATGTCATATAACATTCGACATATGACATATGACGTATGCCATATGACATATAACATATACCATATAAAATATAACATATACCATATAACATATAATAAATAACATATAACATATACCATATAACATATATTATATAACATATTACATTTAACATATAACCTATAACATAAATAACATATGACATATAAACATACGTATTATAAAGATAAAAACATATAAAACTACATACCTACCGGCCTTCAAATTACAGATACTTATGTTGCCCTACAAAGTTCTATATCTTTCACTGAAAATTCCATTCAAATCTGCTTAGCCATTTCAAGGATTACCCCGAAAAAACAGCAAGGCAGGCAACTTTAAAAAGAAAAACATAAGATCGTGTAATATGGTCTTACAGATAGTATAATTATATAATTAAAAATTGGGCATGTGCGAGTCGGACTTGGGCACGAAGGGTTCCGTACCATCATCTACAAAAAAAAATCACGTTTGTTGTATGTATATTTAAATATTTATAAGTTTCTACCTGTTTATTAAGATCGAGTAACAAATTGCTTAAAAATTACGGATGTTGTATGGGAGCCCCCCTTTATTATTAACTTATTTTTTATGTAATGATTTATTTTGAAAGGTAATATACAACTACATATTCTGTGAAAATTTGAAGCGTCTACCTATTACCGTTGGTAATTTTGAGCAAAAAATACGGAAAAAGCTACGTTTTTTGTATGGGACCCCCCCTTAATATTTTCATTTTTTTATTTTTAGTATTTGTCGTTATAGCGGCAAACGAAATACATAATTTGTGAAAAATTCAGCTTTCTGGCTATAACGGTTTATGAGATACAGCCTGGTGACAGACAGACAGACAGCGGAGACTTAGTAATAGGGTATCGTTTTTTACCTTTTAGGTACAGAACCCTAAAAAAGACATAGTTATTTCTAAATCACAGAGAGACACTTAAATTTTATTTATATGTATAGATTACTATAGATTCATATTCCACACGAATGAAGTCGTGAGTATCAGATAATCTTAATATATATAAATCTCCTGTCACGATGTTTGTCCGCGATGGATTCCTAAACTACTTAACCGATTTTAAATTAAATTGGCACACCGTGAGCAGTCTGGTCCTACTTGAGAGATAGGATAGCTTAGACCTTTAATTATAGTCGCAATTTTATGTTTTTGCAAATTATTAATTTAATTTGTAAGTAGTTGTGGATTTTAGAATGTTTTACACTGGAACCGACGGACTGCGCTGCTATCGCAGTGTCAAATCTTATAATAATTATTTCGTCAAGGAGTACATCGAAACCTTACCTGAATAATAAAACATAAAAAAATAAAGATATCGAGTCGACAACATATTTATATCTGCAAAATTTGGATTGTCGAGTATTTTGTTAAATTGTAATGGTTCTGACAGACAAATCACAGTCGCCATATTGGCCGATCTAGCGAAACGTCACAGATACCGGATAACACAGTCTTTACTAAGTAGTTTGTATGTGTAAATACTTTTTGCAGTTATATTTCTTAAGCACTCAGCTTAGCCTGGCCGCAGACATCCGATTTTCAGGGCCGTTTTTTCATGACGGAATTCCGTGAGACTAGCAAGCTTCATTTGTCGACTGTATCAAATGTATTTTGTAAAATAAAGGTACTAACCACCGCAAACGATAGATTTTGCTTTGATCGGAAAACACACAATCGTTTCATTTCGTGCCGAACTGAAAAAAATCGGTGTCCGTTTTCAGGGACTGATTTCAGGTTTGTAATTTTTTCGGGCTCTCAAAATCATCTAATTAATAAAAAATTAGCTTACTGCCTACCACAAACGTTTGATTTTGCTCTGAACAGAAAACATTCCGTGGACTGAAAGAAATGAAAATCAAGCGCGCCCGGAACGGCTCATGACGTCATAACGGAATTTAGCGCATGCGTACATCTTGTCATGTATCGATGATATATAGCATTGGTTTGAAGTTTATTTTGTCAGAATCAAACAGTATACAACAAGTATACAAATAATATGTGTCAGAATCATACTACAATGTATGTGTAGTAGATGGTAGTAGACGTATATAAACTCTTGTCTGGGGACTTCAAATTTACGCCAAAATCAGATACAGACAAGAGGATAATATAATAATAATATAAGTTATTTTATCATTTTCGTTAGATCATAATAATGTGTGACGTGAAAGGTTCATATTCGCTACTGAAAACCACTCCTGCTTAAACTTTTGTCTCCCTACGTATATATAAAAGTGGTAGAGAGGTATATAACTCTATGCGAGATGAAAACAATTAAAGAACGTAAACAATTCATATTCCTCAAATTTTATTGTTTGCTTTGAAATTGTATGGTTTTATGCATTCACATTCAGACATTCAATTCGACAATCGCATAAAACTCATTCTTCATAAATCAGACACTTGTCAGAATGGACGTGGCTGTTTCTGATGGACAGGGTTGCGACGCGCCGTCGCTATACAAAAATTATAAAACTTATCATAGAACCCACCAAAAGGCCAAATTTATGGGTCTTAATGTTTTAAAAATAATGAAAAGCTTTATTATAGTCGTCCACCTAAAATTGTCCATATATACCTCGGACGCATACTTGACAGGTTTTTACACAGATTATACCCTGCTTGCATATTTTTCATAGATAATCTAAACCTTTAAAAAGTTTTTAATAACGAATAGCAAAAAGGTTTTGTATTTTTAATTAAATGGGGTTATCGTAGCGGGTCTATACTGCTTCATGCGACCGACGCTCAAGACGAACACGTCCTCTCCTCCGTTGCTGATACGTATAATACTATTACTAACCAACGCACGGAAAATATCGATACTCTGTGGTATCGAGTATTATTCTTTTTGATATCCATAATTTTGTACTTGATACTTTGCATTCAGAAAATATCGATACTCTGTGGTATCGAGTATTTTTCCTTTCGATATCCATAATTTTGTACTTGATACTTTGCATTCGATGCTTTTACTCAATAAGTACTTAATGGCAGGTATCGTATCGAATCATTATTATCATCCACTGTTAGATATAGGCCTCTGTTTGATTTTGCGATTTGCAACGTTCGTGTGCCATTCATATCCAGGGATAATTTATTTTTAGGCATTATCTACATATCGCACCTACATCTTACAAATTATCTACTTTAAAAAATTTTTCTTACGCCTCATGTTTATGGCAAAGTTATCTTATAATAATATACTTATATTGACTTTGACTTTGACTTGATAAGCATTGGAGCCACACTAGTTTTAGAACGAATACTTACTGGTCCGACTGGAGAGGAATTAACTTCTCTAATATCGACGTAAAATAAGTTAGATCTATCGAAAGTGAACTGACGTCATTGATTGTCTTGTTGTGAAATATAATTATGTGCACATTAGCCCATGTTCTGCGTGACAATCGAGTGCAAAGCGATCCGATTCGTGTCGAACAAATTGTGACCTACGACTGCGTTGACAAAAATGTGTTTGACAATTAACGCAACGCGTCGCGCTCGAATCTTACTTAGGGTACGGACTAAGAAAAGTACTCGATACTTGAAGTATCGATATCTACTTATAATACTTACCTATATTTAATACATATACGAGTATTGTTCAACACAATCATTTCTTTTGTTAAACACTTAATAAGTAGTACTTAGATGAATAAAAAAAACCTTTTACGGTCTGCCTAAGACGTCAACTGCGACATGGAGACTTCCATTCAAAACTGTAATTTCACAACTTTAAAAGTAAATGATGCAACATATTAAGATTGTATATGTACGCCTGTATGAGCCGATAGGCCAACTATCGGTGCTGTACGTCGGCAATCACTACAAGAGTCAACATTTTGAGCTGATATTTTTAAATTTTTGTGCAAAGCTCAGTTAGCACAGAATAAAGATTCTGTGCTAACTGAGCTTTGTTCAAGGTCAGTACTGGCAGGTGTACTTTCGGTTGATTTTGAGGTCCAAAAACGTGCATCAATGTATTATACCACACGAGAAAGCATAGATTCAAATTTCCTAGCACCTCGTGATAGAAATAAACTACTTAGCTTGTTCAACTAGCACGCCGATTTCTACGTAATGGTGGTTAATATAGTATATAGCACAATAGCACAGCACGCTAATTTTATTTCGCATCTAATAGCAAGTTCATTTGGCTCTCGTTCGTGCTATAAACAGCATATAGCATATAGAATCAAACATCGCGCCGACGCGACGGCGCATCGTACTTCGCACGTTCGCAGCGCTGCGAATTGCGATATTTGCGATCAGTCTTCGCGTGCTAACGCGAGCAGCCAGATGTGAACTTGCGTATCGTGTGAATTGTAGCGGCTCGACGGCTCGCGCGATTTAAGTAGGTAGGCATATAAGTACGCGAGTTATTTTACGTTCTAAAAAGTTAAGTGTTTTGTGTTTGATTAAAAAAAAAACTGTGATAGGACACGTAATACTGTGAATCTATGAATGATCTGTGTAACATGTGTGTTAAAATGTTTTAAATAACTCAATATAAATTAAAGAAAAAAGTTATTATTACATTTTATACTTAGAAGAAATGTACAAATATGTATATGTATTGTTTATTTATGTGTAACATTACAGTTCACCATGTTATCTGCCCACGCGTTAAGTCTTCAGACTCGTTAGGCAAAAAGCATGTTCGTTGATGCTACATTAATCAACGTTCAAATATGGATAGCGCGACAGCGCGCTAAATCGTAGATGTGCTGAAACTAGCGGTCACACGAAGGGTGTTGACGCTTCGTACAATAGCATGCTATATTATAGCATTTTTAATAGCACGCTAAAAAATTTAGCATATAGTTCATAGCATGCGATTGATAAATAGCGGATTCGAACATCATTATTTCTACGTAGGCCTCCTTGACAAATAGCAGTTTCGTTGGAATACATCAACCAAGGGCCGTCCCCTTCTACCAATTCTTTCCAGACGTTAGTGAGCGACTGGCCGGACCCGGCTAGGGGGGGATCACTGTGTTGCTCAATTTCGTACGGGGCATGGTAATTTTTGGAGGAAGTTACTTTGGTTTTTATTTAGTTTATTCATCATTGTGCCAATATTCAAGCTCTGACAACAAATGTGAGTAATCTGCACATCACATCTTGTGGAAGTGGGGTCTTTGGCAATCTGAAATTAACAATACGAGTATGCCTAATGATTTCCATGATTAAATACTCCTGGTCTAGCATATTATGCGGCTCTTGCGGCAAGCAGATCGAATATCCGTGCGTTTAGCCGTCTCTGCCATGCATATTACTGGAAATAGGCACAGCTCGCAAATTGTCGGTAATAGGGCCGTGCTGATTCCAGCACCAATGGTTTGGCTCGACCGGATAAGTACTACCCTCTCACAGAAGATCGATGTCAAGCAACGGTATCTGTTATTTTGTTTTTTGTACAGTGAGTGAGAATGCCGGAGACCCAATCACCTTTCCTTTCCCGGTCCCCACCCTGATCCTTTTTCCTTCTCCTCTTCCTTTCGCAGCAACTTGGTTGTACATATGGTATACAATATGGTTCCTGTAATACTAAGTAAACACAGTTAAGTATGAGCCACGGATACCACTTACCATATCACGTGGGCCCTTGGCTCGTTTGCAAACGGTGAAAGCAATAAAAGTTTCGTAATAAAATCGCAGCGCCAGTCAGCTTGTGACCATGGGACGTGCAACCGTTCCGAAACGTCAAACGTAAATGGTATGTAAATACGTATAAAAATCGCGTTAATTCCCGTGTCGTGAATAATTAATGAAACATGAAGCACTTTCAATGAAAATTATAAGGGCGCATTAGGCTTTACTATTAACTAGTAATATTCGATTAACACAAACTTACATTTGCAAGCGATTTAATTAATAATTATTGTGCTTGTATTCTTTTATCCTTATGATACTAGATAAAGGCTAATACGGGACCCTACATTGTGCGTGGCTCGATATACACTTGTCCGGATTTTTTAAAAGGTACCTAGTATTTTGTCACAGGTATTTTTCACGCAAACAATTCAATCACAATCATGTGATACCTAATATTACAATTACCTATATAACCCATGTCTAGGCCAAAGCAAAATAAATGAAAATTGCTTTGCTCACGGAATGAACTGAAAACGGTCCTGAAAAACCAAAGAGATTGGATAATATACATAGAGACCGTCCTAGTACTCCCAAATTGAACACAGTCAACTGACGTGTAAGATACAATTTATAGTCCGTGCCATGAGAACATAGACTTTTTGTAAACAAAGAATTTCTACTAAGTGACTTAGCGATACTTCTGTCAAAAACAAATAATATCAAATCCAATGAGCGCAATGGTACATAGACACGTGTCATTGGAAACTAATATGTCAATGGATCGTTTTTTTATCGATATTATGCGCTGTCAACAGGATCTTTTAATGTTTTGAGGTACTGACGCCTAGAATGTCAACATTTGGAGTTAGTTCATTGAATTGTTAAATTCTTGGGCTTAACATGCATTTATCAGAGGACAAAATTATCTTTTTTAGTTATCAAGAAGGGGTAAATGTAAAGTTAAATACAAGTTTATAGGATCGCAACGTTCCTGCCGCTGCCGGCATCTCGAAACAGCGGGTGCAGAATAGCAGATGGCAAACTATTAGTGGCGCATAAAATTATTTAAAAAGAAAGACAGAATAAATTGTGTAAAAAGACAAAAACATCGGCAAATTTATGAACATTCGAGCACTCAAACACAAAATCAAATATTTTTATTTCAGTAAAATTAAACAATATAAATTAAAAAACATAGTGGCATAATTAGGCATTGAAAAAAAAGACTGTTTAAAAAGTATAAAATCTAAAACACAACTGTTTGAAAAAAGGTTGTGAACTCCTGAATGTTTGTTTACAAAAAGTCTATCTTCTCGTGGCACCAACTATAGACAATATTATGCCATCAAATTATATAACCTTCGTGATCAAGGAGCAAGTATACTTGCTCCTTGTTCGTGATTTTTTCTTTTATAACAGTTCTTTCATGATTTTGAATTTAGTCGTATAATATTTATATCGACTTTTCAAGTGTTGTAAAAAATCTTATCGATATGTCTATCCACCGTATATTTTACCTCGTTATTTTTTAGATTATATGTGCACGTGATAAAGATTTATAAAATAAGTAGATTGCTGCAGTATGTCGTGGAGAAAATTGGGTGCCTAGAAAACACCATAGAATTTGTTCCAAGCATTTTACTGCGGAATGTTTTTATAGTAATGACAAATGGCTCCTCCCTTCTAAACATATCAGTGTGAGTGCTTAAATAATTACTTGCTATTATTTAAACTATCAGCAACAGTAATGAATTCCGAAGCTTGTTAGAATCCATCATATTACAAAAAAAAAATAATGCACCTATAGAAAAAATCTGATCTTTCTTTACAAAGACAGTAATATTTAAAGGACAGTAATTTGAAGGTTTGATAAGAATTGTCTGCTTTCATAGTCACGACTACTGAGTGGATATGCATCAAAATAAGGGAATCTTCATTTGAAAGAAATTTTGTTAAATGTTATCTACCCAGAGACCAAAACTTGGTTGTTGTTGTTCGACTAGTGGAATAATAATGTGCCGATCCCAAGATAAAATCGAAGGGCTAGTCTAGCCACAATTTTTCTCTCTCTAAATATTCTGTGTGTCACATGTATGACCGAAAAGTGTCCGATCCCGCACATACATTTTTTACACATAGATTTGTATTACCTACACTATGTAATGAGAAAATTTCAATAAAGTGATTATTGTTAATAACAAACCTTTGGGCACTATTCAAGGTTTTGTCTGATTTATCTATTTTAAGTAAATTTTTATGTTTTTTGCTTGATAAAATCCATGTCGACTATCTCCTATCCTTGTAAAGAATTAATTTGGATATGCCATTCTCAGTTATCATAATGCTTAATCTATGAGTTTTGCTTTTATCTTAATTATTTGCTTTCTCTAATAAAAATATGTTATTGAGATTAGAGAGAGAGAAGGGGGTGATGATTTATTTATTTAATATTTATTAATCCCACTTACAGCTTTCATTACAGCTGAAAAACTAAGTATAAATAAGTATAAATAAACATTTATGCCGAGGGTGTCGTATGAGGCGACTAAGAGAAACAAGAGAAGGAAATCTCGAAATAAAACCCTATACGAATACGTCTGGCTAGTGTGGTATTATAGTAGGCCAAACCTCCACCACGGAAGGTTAAAGACCAGCAGTGGACTTGAAAAGGCTGTTGATGCGTAAAGAAAAATACCATGAAAATTAGAAAATAACGCCTCGAAAGATTATGTGCTACTGAGTACTCATTTGAAACAAAAATATATAAGTTCAGTTTAAAAATGCAAGTTTGTGTAATAATTATTGTCCATCATTTAGCGTTCTGACTGCTGTGGACATAAAGTTACAGAATTTAAAATGTATAACATATAAATAATATACTTTACAAGTCCGTTTGATTTTGAACCTATATTGAAACTTTAATCGATATCGATAGCGGATTTGCTCAGTCACTATTAAATTAAAAAGTTACGATATTTGTGTTCAAATTGTCTTTAGCCCTAACTGACAAACATAGTGCCATCTTCTTCTGGCAACTCTAATTTATCATATGAGTGAAGAGTGTAGCTATATTCAGTTAGCTTCATAAAGTTTCCTACAGATTAGTATATAAATATCCTTACGTAATTATACATTTTAATCATAAAACTGCTAAAAATAAATAAGGAAATAAAAAATGCGATTAATAACGATCGACCGATTTCCGGCCTCTCGCCAGTCAGGCACTTTTTTGACGCGGCCGATTCCCGGCCTCTCACCAGTCACGTAGATAATAAAGCGGAAGAATTTGTTTGTTTGTTATAATGTCGGCTAATCTCAGGAACTAGCAGTCGGATTTTAAAAATTGTTATTGCCTATGATAGCCCAATTATTCCGACAGGCTATAGGCTATTATAAAATTAAGCCACAACTTTTAGGGGCCAGACAAAAATAATAAAATGGTCAAACGAGAAGGGGGAGGGTTGGGTAAAAGGCAAAAACGGGACGCTGATTAATAATATGAAATTTATTTAGTGATCAAAGATGGCGGATGAGAAAATTTAAAAAATCAATATGTGTATCGCCTTCGATATTTTAAGGGATGGGGAATCGAAATACAACATCTATTTCGTGATCAAAGATGGCGGATGGAAATCAAAGATGGCGGATGGGAATTTTTTTTAAAAGTCAATGGTTTCGTCTGCGATGTTAAAAGGGATGGGGAATCCAAATACAATATCTGTTTCGTGATTCAAGATGGTGGAGGGGAAATCAAAGATGGCGGATGGGAAAATTTAAAAAATTAATATGGGTATCGTCTCTGATGATTTAAGGGATGGAGAATCCAAATACAACATCTATTTCGTGATCAAAGATAGCGGACGGGATTTTTTTTAAAGTCGATACCTATGGGTATCGTCTCCGATATTTTAAAGAACGGAGAATTCAAAAACACCATCTATTTCATGATCAAAGATGGCGGATGGGAAATTAAAAAAAAAATAACAATATGGGTATCGTCTCCGATGTTTAAAGGGATGGGGAATCCAAATACAACATCTATTTCGTGATTCAAGATGGTGGATGGGAAATCAAAGATGGTGGATGGAAAAATTTTAAAAATCAATATGGGTATCGTCTCTGATGATTTAAGGGATGGTGAATCCAAATACAACATCTATTTCGTGATCAAAGATGGCGGACGGGTTTTTTTTTTAAAGTCGATATGGGTATCGTCTCCGATATTTTAAGGAATGGGGAATTCAATATTATATAAAAATCTATGTTTGTTTGTTCAGCATTTATAGACTCTGAAATGATAAGAGATTAAACGCTAAGTCAATGGTAACTTTGGAAAAGAGGCTTGAAAAAAAGCAAATTAAATAAAAACTCTTAAAAAGGCGAAACTGAGTTCGCTGGGTCAGCTAGTACTAATATATAAAGCTGAATAGTTTGTTTGTTTGCTTGAACGGAACTTAATCTCAGGAACTACTAGTCCTATTTGAAAATGCGTGTTCTTTTCAGTTTTAGATAGCCCATTTATCGAGGAAGGCTAAAGGCTATGCAACACAACACTATGAGCCACAGGAGCGGAGCAGTAGCCTTAAATAACGCGGGTGTAACCGCGGGCTTAAGTAGTGTTTAAATAAAGAAAATTGGCGATAACGACGAGCAAATGTGACCGGTAACCGTGGAAACTGGGCTTGTATCTAACGTAGAAATAAATATTTTTTTAAATATCTACATGATAGGAATTTGTGAAAATCTAATACTAAAATAAAAACCTGTAAATATTTTATTGATTCATAAATAAAACGAACATGACACAAAATATAATCATGTTGATAGTAACATTAAAAAATAAAGCATATTTTATAATTTATGCATAGATGAAATCGACTCCATAGTTCTCAGTTCTCAATACTTTATCGAAATATAAGGTAAATTAAATTCGATAACAAACCTTTGCATATCTCATGATATACCTATACTATGTTCTAAAATCTTTAAAGAAGCGCTGCGATGGTCGTTTGGCACTAGTTTGTGCTATCTATGCTAGTAGTACAATTTTATTTGTACGTGCAGCATCGCTTACTAAACGTAGTATTTAACGTACTACCAATGACGCAGACCAGCATTATTCTTCAATAAGTCAACTTAGCGCAGCGATAGTTGAGTGGAAATATCGACGGACTGCTATGCAGAGGGTCTCGGGTTCGAATCCACGGCACGCACCAATGACTTTTCGGAGTTAAGTGCGTATTAAATTGTTAATTATCGCTTGCTAATCGGTGAAGGAAAACATCGTGAGGAAACCTGCATGTCTGAGAGTTCTCCAAAATGTTCTCGAAAGACATGTGAAGTCTGCTAACCCGCACTTGGCCAGCGTGGTGGACTATGGCCTTACCCTTCTCATAGTGAGAAGAGGCCCGTGTCCAGCAGTGGAACAGTATAAAAGGAGATGTACCATTTGGCCATACATTATGGGCCTGGCAAGAACAAACACGAAACCATGTGTGTTTTGAAGATAAATGACTACTCTATTACCCTGTATAATTTTTTTTTAATAACTCTTGGTGAAAATAAGATACGAGATATTTGAAATGAAAATTATTCCACAACTAAATATACCTCAAAATTGAATTTGAACATAAATATAATACCAAGATGTAAATAAAGGTATGTCTTTGTGTCATATAGAAAAAAAACTACATAACTAGAGGCCAATAATAATCACCTGTGTCCTCGGGAACCTCGTACTATACTCGTCCAAAAAAACTAACCATAATCACCGCTGCATTCTTAGCATGGATAGAAGGTAGTGCTCATTATTATTGAATTTATATTCAATTACATTACAATTAAAACCGTACGAAAACACCAATAAATCAGAGCAAAATATTCACAATGCGCAGTAGCAACACGAATGACATAACCGATAAAAATGTGTTGCAAATGGTTTGAAAAAATATTTATACTATCGATTAAAAACAAAACGATTTTTACCGAATAATAATTATGGAATATATAATAAATTATTTATTTCTTGATTCTTTTTACAAATATATTTATAAAGTAAATAAAAGATATTGTTTTCTAATATAATAATAAATATATTATTTCCTTAAAACACCCAGCCTACCATTCATTTTATTTTTAATGCTTGCAACATAAGACATTCATCCGCTATTACCATAGCCTATTCAAAATAATTATCTTTAAAAACTAAAATCTTTCACCGAAGCTCTATAAAGAAACGAAAACGATGTATACATTTTAGAAATTATGTTTAATTTCAACGATTCACAACTTTCTGGCCGCTACAGTCCGTATTTCGTATTTCTCCGTTAGGAATACTTGGTGATACAATACCTACACCATTTCGCATACTTTTACAACCAGATGTATTATGATCCTGTACTTTTGATAAGATTTGACAAAGAAGTATAGTTACTATGATGTCGTCGTCGTGTTTTATTCCAATATCCAAAAATATGATATATGGATTACCATATTTAGGTTTGTTAGCTACATGTTCAATGTGTACAACCATCATGTGATCTTAGAGTAAAAACTATCGTGAGTTGTCATAATTAGAGTAACTATAAACGGTTGTACTCACGTATTATTTTTGGTCGGAGTAGCCCGACTAGTTTCGGACCATAGGGAGGTCCTTAAAAATGAGCAAACGCGACCGTCCGTGTCGGCGTCGGGCGCTCCACTGAAGCAGGCCCACCGCGCAGCTTGTCGTTGCGAGCGTGTAGAGGACGTATTCACCAGCGCCTGCGATGAAGTTGGTTGCGTTGCTGGCGTGTCCAGTGTGCCTGTGTGACCGTCATTTTGCAACGTGTCCCTCTGCACCGTGAAGGACGTTGGATGTGTACACACCGTGCTGACTGTGTCGCATTCTAGGTTCGGGGTATCCAGATGTCAGTTTTAAGGCCGGTCTCCAGGCAGGTGACAGTCCCCAGCCACTATCTCGGTTGAAATTGGGACGACGGCTGATCTTGATGGCCTCCCGTACTTTCTGCGGTATGAACTATTTAAACTAGTCGGGCTACTCCGACCAAAAATAATGCGTGAGTACAACCGTTTATAGTTACTCTAATCATTTGATCTCGTAGAATAGAGTATTACAGGTGATTGCTTCAAAAATTAAAATAATATGGTAATAGAACAAGACAAGTTATAATAAACATCATCAGCCTACCATAGTGCACTGCTGAATATAAGCCTATCCAATGTATTCACAAATGAATAACAATTCGCATGACCATCACTACGGCTGACGCAATACACACCCGAGTACAACGTGAAGTATCAAGTGTGTCTAATGTTATGTTAATGGCAGTGATGCCACTCTTTCGACGAGTTTCCATTGAAACTCGTCGTAAGAGTGGTATCGATGCCATTAACACGTCGGTACTTCAGGAAGTACGCTCGTGACGTAAGTCGAAGCACTACTTTGCGTATTAGCTTTGTTATCGACACATTTTTTTTTTAGAGTACCATTCTCTATATAAAATGTGTACCTATACTATAATTATCAACTGCGTGAGTTTATAAATTTAAAAACGTATCTAATAATATTTCAAAGATAATTTGATCCATCATTTTTAGGTTTCCATTCCTAAAAAGGAAAAAAAAGCACCTCATATAGGAAATCTTTGTTGTCGGCCTGTCTGTCTTTATTGCAGAAACAGGTATAGATATAAAAAAGTTGAAAAGCTTCGTATCGTGCAAGAAATGCTCCATTTAAACATCGTTTGAAGAAAGTATGATATAGCGCTCGCGGCAGGTACTACAATCCACTCCACCTTGTCGTGGTGGGGGGGCTCAGTAACCGTGGGTTAGAAGCCACCCACGGTGAAGCTAAGCGGGATCCAGGGAGGGGACGCTCCACGTGGGCTTGGTAGAGGCCTGCGTAGGATGCGTCCTATGGTGCGGGTGCGGGGGACAGTTCTGTCTGTCCCTCGCAGTCGGGTGCGGTCGCGGGAGGAGAGGCGTGTTGGTGTTGCGTTGCCCCGCGCCCTATCTTCCGCGACCAAATGGGGGCGCACCATCGTTGCGTCGCGGTGGGGCCGCAGAGGAAGAGGAGATGCGGTGTTGCGTTGCCGTCCTCCCTATCCTCTGCGGCCGCTGGGTGTTTTGGCGGCGGAGCCCAACACCTTCATCCGCCACCAAGGGGGTTTCGTTCGGGGCCCGCCTGATCATCTGGTGGGCCAATACCCGTCGGGGGGTAGCGAGGAATGCTTTGGTGAAACCCTACCCTCCGACACATGGGTACATGAGGAGCACGGGTTGGTTTTTAGTCAGTAAGAGTCTGACAGTCCACTTCGTCCTTCCCCCCCGGGGCGGAGGGACTCCATGAGGATTTTCCAACCCGATACCAAAACAAGGTACTACAATCCAAAACCTACACGTACATGATAGAAATATCAGAAAGCAAACCGCTAGTAGAGAATTGCCTGCAGTACGGCTGAACTATGCTGCGGGGTCGAGTGATACGTAAACATAATGGTAAAACTAGCACCAAGTCACAGTTCCTCAGAGCGCTCCCGGTGAAATAGTCTGTAAGCCATTTTATTACATCTGAAAATACAGCTAAGTTACACAGCGTAACACAAGCTTCTTGTACGAACTTTGAATACTCATGGAAATATGTATAAAATATATAGGCAAGGCTCTACGCCTTCCTAATTTTATCATGAATGCAAAAAATGCTACTCTTACTACCAGGCAATTCGTCTACTCGTTTGCCGTCTATTGCATAAAATAATCATTAATATTTCCATATGACTGGTCCCTTCCACCAGTAACTGAAGAGGTAGAGTGGAAGTCGAACAACAATACCTTGGATGCAGTATTGAAGGCTCAGGACGCCGGGCTCAAGTATCCGAATTTCGAATAAACTATAGTGGACGCGTCCATTTTAATCATTAAGATCGTGTTTAAACCAAACAATAATACTCGGACCCTTAAAGAAAATTGTTTGGAAGACTACGAAAGTAAAACAAATTGAGGTCTTATATTACACAAAAAATAAAACGAAATTTCGCCGCAAATGGCCGTATTTATTTTGAGTGTTTGTGATGTGATTTATTTGCCAACAAGACGTGAGCTCGATTATATAATAGGCGCGTGTATAAATATTTTTCAGTCTCATGGTATTAACCTTTTAGGGAGTTGTGTGGGACCTTGAGTGACTGTTGAGCGTGATTAGACATGAGTTTCTATTAAGACTATTCATATGTTTGCTTCGTTTTCTTTAAACAATGGGTTTTATCAGTATTGCTTTTTGGGTTCTTAACAGTCCTTTTTTATGTAATAGACGGCAAAAGATCAGACGGATCGCCTGAGCGTAAGCCATTGCCGCCACACTACCGATGGCTCTTATATCTGTACATATAATTTGTAAATCTGATGCGATACTGAGTTTTTCATCACTCGAGTATCTAACTCGTTGTAATAATCTAAGATATGATAGGCGGTTACACTCCCGCTACGCTACCGAATCGTCAAATCGCAATACGTAGTGTGCCGCAGATCCATATAAGTAGAATACACAAAAAAAAACCAGAACCTAAGCCATTAATTGATTGTATTCCCAGACTTTTACAAAATACCTACTAACAGGAATACTGTGAATAGGAACTAGAGTCTTGCACCACTGATTCACAATATTCACGCACTTGCGGTGAAAAACCGTAGCGCGTAAAACAGTCGGTTTGTAGCGAAATCAAATATTTACTGTGAGAATAGACGCGGGTGTTTGATGTTGCCAATGTAGGTCACGTATTTTGACTAAAGCTTTTATTTTACCGTCACAATTCTAACGCAGGTATTGTGAAACTTGTATTTTATTTTATCATCCGATTTTATTGCAGATCTAGCATATTAAAAGACCGTTAATATTTGACAAGGAAGTAATTAACTGTTATCAAACTATGGTTTACAGATTCTATCGCGATGTACTGGGTTTAGAGATATTACATTTAAACCGAATGATCTAGAAACTATTTATTGTTTACTACTAGCCGACCTTTCTATTTCTTTACAAGTACCGTGGTCACCGTACTAATAGACTGAAGCGATTAATTATCTTTATCTTGAATTTAAAATAATATTTTCTTGGGTTTACGCGAATGTTACACATTGAAATTAAACTACAGTTTACGGATTTTATCGCGTTATATTGGTTTCACTGGTTATTACATTTAAACCGAATGATCTAGAAACTACATTTTTATTACTAGCCGACGTTTCGAGTTCTTTACAGGATTCATGTTCACGGCAGACTGGGGTAATATTTGTCTTTGTCTTTAATTTAAAAGTTATCTCAAAGTACCCGAACATTTTTCAACTATTGGTGTTACTATCTACGCAGAATGTGCTCACTGTGTCTTGATGTCTTTTGGTGACTTTGTCCTTCTTGGATTTCATTAGCCTGATAACAGGGTCCCCAGCTAGAGGAACATTCCAACCATCTTCTCTATTGAAATTAGGATGTTTTTTTAATTTCAATAGCTTCACGTATAATTCTTGGAATAAAGCGGTGTTCTTTTGCGAGTATCTGTGGTTTATCAAATCGCAGGTAATGGTTGGTTCCTTCTTGTACATGTTCACACACAGCAGACTTCGTCGTGCGTTTGTGTTTAATGTCAGCTATATGTTCCTTTAGTTGAATGCCTATGTTTCTCTTGGTTTGTCCAATGTATGAGAGCCCACACTCACAGTCTATCTTGTAAACCCCGGCCTCTAGTAAGAGTAACTGACTCTTGACAGATGGTACTAATTGGCTTATCTTCGTTGGCGGCTTGTAGAAAGTTTTGATTGAAGCTCGCTTCAAGATGTAGCCAATCTTGTCGGTCATGCCCTTGATGTATGGGAGGACAGCAGGTTGTCTTACTATTGTAGCTGACTTTTTTTTCGGAGATCTGTGACGTTGGCGCGGCGGACGGAGCTTGTTGTCTTGCAGGACTTTCTTGACATGTTGAAGCTCGGCGTCCAGGTGTTTCTTGTCACAGATCGCCCGGGCTCTCCGAAACAAAGACATTCCTACGGTAGCTAACTGTTTAAATGTAATTACCAGTGAAACCAATGTAACGCGATAAAATCCGTAAACCGTAGTTGAATTTAAAGTTATCTCAAAGTACCCGAACATTGTTCCACTATTGGTGTTACAGACACAGAATGTAATTAATGTCTTTTGGTGTCTTTGTCCTTCTTGGATAATGAAGCCTGATGAATTTCATCAGGTATCAAATTTTAAGGGCATGACACATAGGTGCATCGTGTCCTAAAAATGGCACTCAGCACGGCTGCATAAAACTCTGTTCTTCAATAAATAAACAAGTTTAGTGTTTTGGAAGTGAAAACGCGTGGACAAGCTTATTATGTACATTTGTACAATAATGTCAGCGTTTGACTAGTTACTGATTTAAGAAAATATTGAAACGGAGAGGCAACGAATAAAATGCATCAAAATGTAACACTATACATATGCAATACACTACACATACTCAACATTCAGTGGTTTGGTAACATACACGAATAAGCGACTCTACGTAAACGTGACGAGAACAAGGATAACGCCCTATACATGTAAATACGGAATGGAAGGTTTATACTGATAAACTTGTTTTTAAGCAATACGAATTAAAAATTAACTTCTAATACTGAAGGTAATAAATTATACCTACCTTTTTTGAAATCTATACTATTATTATAAAGCTGAAGAGATTATTTCCTCAAAAATTTAAAAAAAATATCGACGACTGCTCATATTATGTTTCTATCTTTTAAGGTTGGCTCACTATAACCTTTTTTATGATAACCAAACTTGTTCTAAGATAATGCATTAATCCTTCTCCAAAACATATCACAAGCATTGAATTTGAAAAAAAATTGCAAACAAAATACAACCCTTTACATCAATTTCAATTTCAATGAATATCTTAGGAGATCTCGCAGTTTTAAAATAACATCGCAACAAAATAATGATCAAGTACTGCGCGCTCATTTATGATGTGCTGTTATGTTGCTTGCGGGCACGAGGGGGAAGGGAAGTTCCACTCTTACCGATAAAAACGTGATGTAGGTACCGGTAATAGCTCGTCTGTCAACCTCCACGTGAAAGAAGTCGCGGGTTAAAGTTATCGTTAGCCCATAGTAACTATTAGGTACCACGCGGACGAAGACTCCTGTTTGTCTGTTAATCCGTATGAATGTGGTAAACTCAAAAACTTAACATCGAACCGATCTTTGTACGCTTTTCACCAACAGATACTGTAATACCGCGGAGCCGACGGATTTAACTCAGTGGTCTAGTTAACTACCTATAAAGTAAAATAAGAAATCTAGACATACTGTATTCGAAAGTAACAAGTCAAGACAAACAATAACAGTCTGGAAGATGATCATGTTTCCGGAGCTTTATTCAACACGAGTGAAAACACGGTGGATGTTGTCTTCAGCGCCTATCTAACGGCTCTATAGCGCATTGGATAATACACAGTTCTACCGAGTCTTATGCAAATAAATTGCGTTAGTACAAACGTACTCGTCATCTTTTCAGTGTCAGATATTTTACCAAATGAACTAGTACTAGAACATATCGTATTGTTAACGTTGTTGGTTAGCTAACGGATAATTATTCATAACACATGTTCAATAATTTCTGCCGATAATATTGCCTTTTAAGCCAATAACATAATTTTCTCAACGTAATACGATATAGCCTCTATTTTAGCAATTGGTTTGAGCTGATTTCGAATGTCTACGCAATGCTCAGAGAGGCCAACAATTCTGCGAATACTTTGAACAACAATATTGTATTGTTGTATATACACAGAAATTTCAATATGTTTTTTGTATTTACAAAGGCATTTTACATCTATTTTTCTTTAAATTGTTTGCAAGTAGGAATCAATCACAACATCTATTACGTTTACAAAATTGCATTTAAATCAGTTGGTGAAAATAAAACGATTATTGACAAAGTTTTTAATGAGTTCATAACATCATAATATGTACTTCTTTTCAGCCTAGAGGCGTCCATTGCTGATCTTAATCTACCTGCAAGGCTCTCCACACATTGATCTCGAGTCGCCCGCATCTAACCGCTTCCCGCAACTTTCAGCATAGCTCGAAAAATCGATGGCACAGTTGGGGCAGCAGAGGTAGGCCTCCCACAAGGTGGGCCGACGATCAGGTGAAGATCATATCATACTATTCAGTACAAATTTAAATTGAAGCAACCTTACCCTTGCCATTACGTTGGATTTTACAGCCCCATTAACGTAAACATGGATTTTCTATTTCAAAAACCTTCAAAATGAAATAAAACTGCAACGTCCACTGGGAATTTACATCAATTTTATAGCAGCACCTTTTGAAGAGTCTGTAGTCAGCGGGGTCAATTGAAGTCTATTGATAGCGAGGAACCGACACCGCAAGACATTTTGAGATTCCATCGTCTCAATGTGACGTCAGAAATTAAAACATTACACATACTATTGGGTTCATAGTGCTATTATATAAAAAAAACTTTTAGATTGTCAAAGGGAAGGGCAGTCATTCAGAAGGCAAAGTCAAATTAGCAACTAACAATACATATTTATAAATGCTGGTTTTAATGTAGGCCAAGGAAATAGTCCGTCTGCATTTGAACTTGCCTTACATGGAGCAGGAAAGTTAAAAAAAGCACTTTAATTTAGGCTACTGTAGTACAAGTCTTCGGGGTAATCATTTTTTTAGATGCAATATTTATTTAAAGACATAAAGACGTAAAGACATATTTATTTCTGCATTTTGGTTGTTTACAACACTTATACATGTCAAAACCCTATTCTAGATGAAGCCGGCTTTTCCTAGCTAAATGACTTCTTGAGAAGAAAGGCCGAAACAAACTCAGAGTCATTGCTTTTTTTGTCATTTCATCTCTTCGTTTATATTCTTTTGAAGTCCAGACATAATCAGTCTTATTAATAAACAAGGATTAGCGTCAGAACAACTTTACTCCAAGACTTAAGCCAAGATTAGGCAATAATGGTATTAATAAACTAGGAGTGAGGACGGAGTTAACTATTCATAATTTACTCCGGGAATAAAAGTTACTCCGCGGAGACCCATGGTTTAACGCTGGAGTAAGCAAGGAGTAAGCATCTATTTGTCACGGGGTACGGTAGACTAGATCGAAACTTTACCTGAATACTAAAACATAAAAAATAAAGATTTCGAGTCGACAACATATATCCGCAAAATTCGGATTGTCGAGTATTTTGTTAATTTCTAATGCTTCTAACAGTATTAGAAATTATAATAATAAAAAAAGACAGAAAAGTCACTGTCACCGAATATATTTACTATTATATACCTACCTACATAGCACAATGACAAATGAAATTGCTGTATCAATAACATTGAAATCTTCTTCTTAGCGTGTCGCTGGCAAACACTTAAATTTTTGAGGCCCAGAAAGCAGCCACACTGACTGCATGGTTTGCGGCAGTCATCAGTTCTTCCTGCGTGCAAGTATTTGGGCACGCAGGGCACGATGTTAGATGGGACATCGTTTGTCTTGCACCGCACACACAAGCCAAATCGGTACCGTCCGAGAGTCCCCATCTGAACATGTTTTCTTTGCACCGGCCGACCTGAGTCCGTAGTCTATTCAATGACTTTCAGACAGACCATGGCAAGCCATGCCCAGGTGGAGGACTCTCGGCTGGTCATACAAAAGGAGATGGTAGAAGGCTCTCTTCTCGCCATAGGTCGCACCTTGCCTTTGATGGCTCCTGGGTCAATGGATGGGTACTTTTCACAAAGCTGCTACGGCTCTTCAATCGTGCCTGCACTGGGATGTGACCATGCAATGGGTGCCGTGGGTCACAGTTCATCTTGGATCTTTCTGCAGAGCTCGCCACGGCCCTACGAACATTCGGTGGTGCGATGCCAGCAAGTGGGTACAGCAGCTTTATCGGGGTTGGTTTTAAACAACCAGTGATAAGTCGGCAAGTCTCGTTAAGTGCTGTATCCACTGAGCATGCATGAGCGGATCGACTCCACACAGGGCATCCGTATTCGCCTGCAAAAAATGCTAGTGCCAGGGCCGAAGTTCGCATTACTTGCGGTGCAGCTCCCCACTTAGCAGTAATGAGGCGCCGGAGCAGGTTATTGCGAGTATGAACCTTACTTTTTAATAACTCGCAGTTCCTTCTATAATAACATTGAAATGCCCGCACTGTTCACGTTAAGTAAACTAAGCCCCACTCTACATTTTACATTTTATTCGTCAGCTACAGCGCTGAGTTAGCAGAGCACTCGTTTTTGGCGAGTTTGTACTATATTTTTTATACGAGGGCTAAAATATTGACTCTAGTGTGTTATAAAATATTGTTCTCGATTTAAGATGAAATTCATTTCCAAAGAAAAAAAATATGGAAATGCTATATTTTAACGTTTCAAAGCTTGTTTTCCTCCAATGACCACAATAGGGAAGTTTCCTGCAAGTGAAATAAATTAAACACATATTTTTATCTAGTGAAACATGTCAAAAGAATAGTAGTTTTATTCATCAATTAATGTTTAAACATTTTTTAACATATTTATCATCAATTTATTGATAATAAGTATTCTACTTGACGGCAAAACACTATGACGTCACTACGTCGTATTTCATACAAAACCCTTGGCAAAGGTCGTTTCTGAGATTTCATTAAAAGTGCTTGATTTGACTAGTTGGAAATAACCCTATTGTACAGGGTCCTACTTTTTCATAAAAATAGTAGATCCTTCTGATTTAGTTCTGGTCTTTCTTAGATTGTCAAACACATAATTATAAATGGAAACTGTTTTAGTAGTAATTATCGGCAAAACAGTACAAAGCCATCAAAAGCATTACGAGAATAAGGTCGATAAGAATATGTTTTAAATTCCTAATGGATTGTAACTGTCCGTTGCTTGCTGCAAAACTAGGTAAGCATTATTTTTACAAGGTGTAAAGTTCATGCTGCCTTGACGGGAAAATACAACTCTCTAGTAAAATATCGATGTCAAGTTATCTAATATATTATTTACCCTTCACCCTATTGTAATTGTGTGATTGAGTAAGTAAGATATCTTTGGAGGTGAAACATTAGAATAGAGCAATTTCACTAAAGAATGTGAAAATTAAAACAGTAGGAGAAGAGAGCACTCATACATATTTCTGCAGCGAATGCCTGAGAGTTAAACTCTGATCTTGAATAATGCTAAAAGTTTTAGTTTGTGTTCTTCTTTATTATTATTTTGTATTATTACACCACGAGTTGTGGGTTTGTGGGTAGCCCCACTAACATTAAAACATTGTAAATGGCACACTTGATTGTGACTGCCTCCATGGTCCTGTGGATAATATTGTATGCTTTTGCTGATTGGGAGATCCCGGTTTGATTCCCGGATCGGGCAAAACTGTTACTGGGTACACGACACAGGGATAAAGAATTTCATACAATTTGGAGCAGAATGTAGATTGAGCTCACTACATCTCAACAGATGGGACCGTATTGTCTACGATACGGGGTAAGCAAATGTTAGCAACTTAACGCGCAAATAGCATTAAAAAGTTATTGATTGTGGTCTGCGCACTAGTTTTTGGCTGAATCCTGCTATTGACGCCTTTGCTTATATTTATGTAGGTACTTAAAATGCATTATTTCATTGCTGATCAGCTACGCCACACCAAAAAGCTCAGAGAAATGAGCCAAAAAGACTGGTTGCAAATTAGGGCATAAAATAAATTATGCCATTGCCGCAAAAGCCTCAAGTTTAATTTTCTGTATTTAGGTCAGATACGACTACTAAGTACTACACTAGGCGTCACGTCTCTATTACCTATTAACGCTAAGTTACATAGTCGTTGGTGTGTGAGGTGCATCAGTAATGTTTGTCGGCTTCAGGTGAAGGGGTGTAATGATGTCGGACGTTGGTTCACGTGCTTTACCCACAGGGCACACGTGAGCTAGTTGCTAAACAGACACGGACGTAGGACATTCATCTCGCGATAATGTGAAGATGAATTTGATTATGGGTAAGATATTATGGGTAAGGAGTTAAAATGGCGATTTTGGACAGATAATGGCAAAGTAATTAATACAATGGTTTATTTTTTTGATATTTATTTTCAGATAGTGAAACCATCACATGGGCTTCCTCCTCGGACGGTTTAAATCAAACATCTTACGGGCTTTTTTATCAACAATGCTCTGAAGTAAGCTATACTCAGAAACGCGTCAAGGGCTGTTTTCAAAGCACCGAAGGCAAATATATTTGCGGAAAAGATCTTCAGAAATTACGAAGAGAAAAGTATTGTTCTTTTTCAGATTCAAATCTGAAAAAGAACAATACTAAAAGTTCATCGCAACGTATGCTCTACGGAAAAGCGGAGAAGTGCCGATGTAACATAAATATTCAGAACCATCATTTACATTTACAGTATATTGATCGTGAGAGTTACGACCGAAGTTTGTTCGAGAGACGAGTGTTGAAAAGTTGCTTAAAAATAAAGAGAGTAATTGGGTTCTAATGCGGATATTATTGTGTATTTTAAAAAAGCCTGTTTAATGGTAACGCAGCGACCGATAAACATATATTAATTAATTTTAACTATTATCGTCATTCATTACAAATAAAAATTTGAAAGGACATGAACATGTACAGGTATATGAATTTCACTGCCATGGTCTTTAGCATTAATTCAATTTTGTCTTTCGGTATATATGTATACCACGTACCTTTGTTTCAAGTATCCGATATTTCGGCACTGTTGCAAGCGCCCGTCAGTAGGTACATACGCGAACATGGCATTTAATCGATTAATATTTTTGTAATGCCTTTTTTTAAACCATGTACCTACATTTTCATTCACATATTATGTTGTCATTCGAAACTCTGCATTTTTCGGTGGAAGCTTTAAAAATCATAACAGCATTACTGTCGAGTCTAAAGGTTTTATAAAGCTCCTAAAATATACTATTTACTCCAACAGGCCTTGTTGCCTTTCAACGGAAATGAATAACAAAACACTATTTTCTGCATATCCTATTAAAAACAGAAATTCATTTATAAAATGGTCGATGAAATAAAAATATCTTAATATATATATTTCTTGTGCGCGTGTGTTACATACACATTGAACTCCTCCTAAACGACTGGACCGATCTTTATGAAACTTTTTGTATGTGTTCAAGGGGACTTGAGAATGGTTTAGATTCACAATTTAGTCCACTGGAAAATGTTTATTGTACTTAATTTTTTATTTGTAAGTAGTTGTGG
Organism: Euclidia mi; assembly: GCA_944739405.2. Taxonomy (NCBI): domain Eukaryota; kingdom Metazoa; phylum Arthropoda; class Insecta; order Lepidoptera; family Erebidae; genus Euclidia; species Euclidia mi. The sequence continues at coordinate 15,313,796 of OX123193.2, forward strand.
ATGTTGGAATGTTTCACATTAGAACGACGGACTGCGCTGCTATCGCAGTGTCAAATCTTATAATAATTATTTCGTCAAGGAGTACATCGAAACCTTACCTGAATAATAAAACATTAAAAAATAAAGATTTCGAGTCGACAACATATATCCGCAAAATTCGGATTGTCGAGTATTTTGTTAAATTCTAATGGTTCTGACAGCCAAATCACAGTCGCCATATTGGCCGATCTAGCGAAACGTCACAGATACCGGATAACACAGTCTTTACTAAGTAGTTTGTATGTGTAAATACTTCTTGCAGTTATATTATTTCTAAAACAGTTAAAACTATAACTATGGAAGTATCCGCCCAATAAAGGAGATTTGTATCAAATATAAAAAAATATTAAAATATCTTTACTTTTAATATAATAAAGCGGAAGAGTTTGTTTGTTTATTTTATTGTTTGTTTGTTTGAACGCGCTAATCTCAGAAACTACCGGTCGAATCTGAAAAAGTATTTTTGTATACGATAGCCCAGTTATTCCGGAAGGCTATAGGCTATATAACATAACGCTTCGACCCTTTGGGGCCGGGCAAAAGGCTAAAAAGGCTAAAAGATAATGTCGGCTAATCTCAGGAACTAGCAGTCGGATTTTAAAAATTGTTATTGCCTATGATAGCCCAATTATTCCGAAAGGCTATAGGCTATATAAAATTACGCCACAACTTTTAGGCACAACTGTTAGACAAAAATAATAAAATGGTCAAACGAGAAGGGGGAGAGTTGGTTCAAAGGCAAAAAAAGGCTAAACGAATAGGATACAATGTATATGGGTATCGTTTTCGAGATTTTCGGGATGCTGATTAATAATATGAAATTTATTTAGTGATCCAAGATGGCGGACGGGCAATCAAAGATGGCGGATGAGAAAATTTTAAAAATCAATATGGGTATCGCCTTCGATATTTTAAGGGGTGGGGAATCGAAATACAACATCTGTTTCGTGATCAAAGATGGCGGCTGGGAAGTCAAAGATGTCGGATAGGAAATTTAAAAAAAAGTCAATATTGGTATCGTCTGCGATGTTAAAAGGGATGGGGAATCCAAATACAACATCTGTTTCGTGATTCAAGATGGTGGATGGGAAATCAAAGATGGCGGATGGGAAAAATTTAAAAAATCAATATGGGTATCGTCTCCGATGATTTAAGGGATGGAGAATGCAAATACAACATCTATTTCCTGATCAAAGATGGCGGATAGGAAATCAAAGATAGCGGACGGGATTTTTTTTAAAGTCGATATGGGTATCATCTCCGATATTTTAAGGAATGGGGAATTCAAAAACACCATCTATTTCGTGATCAAAGATGGCGGATGGGAAATTAAAAAAAATAATATGGGTATCGTCTCCGATGTTTAAAGGGATGGGGAATTCAAATACAACATCTATTTCATGATTCAAGATGGTGGATGGGAAATCAAAGATGGCGGATGGAAAATTAAAAACATCAATATGGGTATCGTATCTGATGATTTAAGGGATGGTGAATCCAAATAAAACATCTATTTCGTGATCAAAGATGGCTGATAGGAAATCAAAGATGGCGGACGGGATTTTTTTTTAAAGTCGATATGGGTATCGTCTCCGATATTTTAAGGAATGGGGAATTCAATATTATATAAAAATCTATGTTTGTTTGTTCAGCATTTATAGACTCTGAAATGATAAGAGATTAAGCGCTAAGTCAATGGTAACTTTGGAAAGGACCTGGGAAAAAAGGGAATTAAATAAAAACTCTTATAAAGGCAAAACGGAGTTCGCTGGGTCAGCTAGTAGCTGTATAAAAATGCTGAGTAAAAAATATTTTTTTATTTATTTTTATTTTTTTATATAAAAAAAATATATACTACAAAATAATGTAATTTTTGCAATGTTCACTCATTTTATGTACTGTATTATACTTGTTTTATAAATTTCATATTGTGAGGCCGCTGCATACGTGACGGGTTTTTTCACGGACGGGACGGAACGGGACGGAGCGGGAAATTTTGGAAATATCGTTTCATACAAAATGTATAAGGAAGCGCATATGTCACGGAGACACGGACGGGACGGGAACGTGGCACTGACGGGGCGGGAAAAATATCGTCGCCAACGATGTTTAGCACGTCCCGCCCCGCGCGTGCCCCGTCCCGTCCGTGTTTCCGCTACGTATGCACAGTCACTCCGGTCGTTCCGGAGAGAAAAGTAGTGTTGGACGTTAGCATCAGCGTCGAAAATGGACGATGAAAAACTAATCGAGTGTGTACGGTGACATCCAGCATTACCTACTTATATAATTTAGCTACCTCAAACGATTTAGACACTAAGAACAAGAATCATCAGTGGCGTAAAATTTTAGTCGAATTATCACTCACTGGAGACGGTTATCATTTATTGCATTTATAACTTTACGACAGATAGAACTCGCGGAGTGTTGCTGCGCATGCGCAGCGCGCGCTGCTGGCGTGCGCGCCTCAACGTAAATGACGTTGATCGATACTTGTCGAATGATCTGATGATTTATTTTCCAGTCAAGCAAAACATTCTTATGACATACGAAAATACTGATAAACTTGAGATCATCATCCAGAAGTTCTTTGTAGAGAGTGTGGTATTCTCCTTCCCATTCTCTATTCTGCCATGTAGGATGTACAGATAATCTCCTTTTCTTGTTCACGGTCATAACTACTTCGTGATCTAGAGCAATAGCAATTAAAGCCACTTCTTCAAATGAAAAATCCATATTTCCTTCTTCACAACACTAGCGCGTTAGATCCTAATCACTGTTACGGTACGTATGCATTAAGAAGACGTTCCCGTCTTGAACGAGGCAGTCACGTCCCGTTCCCGTTCACGCCCCGTCCGAGGTATTATCTCGTTACGTATGCAGCGGCCTTTATTTTATGTAACAGCTGATAATTTCATTTAACAAACAGCAATTAATATATTTATGTCTCTACATTTATTTTTTTGATTTACATATTTACTGTGTTAGCCTTGTCATATTAGCACTCCATTTAATCAACATAAAAGACAGCAGCTTCCGTTATCAGAATTACCGCGTTGCTCTTCTTCATAATGTTGCTACTTTCAAGATGACAATCGTGTTAAGGAAGATACTTAAGAAGAAACTACCGGCTGCAAAGAAGTTCTAGCGGCATACATTTGAAAAATTTGTTAAAACCGTTGCCGGGTTGTGACAGGGCTGTCTGACTTACACGACACAGGGATAAAGAGTTTCATACAATTTGGAGCAGAATGTAGATTGAGCTCACTACATCTCAACAGATGGGACCGTATTGTCTACGATACGGGGTAAGCAAATGTTAGCAACCTAACGCGCAAATAGCATTAAAAAGTTATTGATTGTGGTCTGCGCACTACTTTTTGGCTGAATCCTGCTATTGACGCCTTCGCTTATATTTGTGTAGGTACTTAAAATGCATTATTTCATTGCTGATCAGCTACGCCACACCAAAAAGCTCAGAGAAATGAGCCAAAAAGACTGGTTGCAAATTAGGGCATAAAATAAATTATGCCATTGCCGCAAAAGCCTCAAGTTTAATTTTCTGTATTTAGGTCAGATACGACTACTAAGTTTTGTAAAATAATGTTATACAATTTTTTTTATAGACTCACGCCTCTATCCTCGAAAGGGTAGGCAGAGGTGTAATATTACACCCACATTTCGCTATGAAATTTTAGGTCCCACGTAATAGGGGGCGAGCCTATTGCCGTACCAGGGACATTACCAGACTCCGTGCTGCTACTGAGAATTTTCTAACGGAAAAACCTAATAACACTTTGCCCGACCCGGGAATCGAACCCGAGACCTCCCAATCCCACGCGCACATTTATGCCGCGAGACCAACGAGGCAGTCAACAAAATTTATGTCAAGAAAAAAGAGTGCAGTCTTGGAAGTAAAAACAAATCCGTGACATGCTCGAACAAAGCTCTCTTGAGAATATATACCAGGGCCCAAAGATTTAAAATTAAAATCATTGCAATACTATATAACAGCTTTATTGCATGAAAAATACAGAAATAAAATCTAAAAGCATTTGACATGGAACAAAGAGTCAATAAAAGGCAGTACAAAATAGAATAAAACAATTTTGGTATTGTATTTGAGTCCAATATCTCTTTACAACCATCACGTTAATTTTAGTTCTCACATTACAGGAAATTGCGATGTACAAAAGCCGTTTGTGCTGATATATGAGTAATATAATATGACTGCCTCCGTGGTTTAGTGGATAGCGTATGCGACTGCTGATCGGAGGTCCCGGGTTCGATTCCCGGGCCGGGCAAAAGTGTTACTGGGGTTTTCCGAATACTTCATAGCAGCACGGAGTCTGGTGATGTGCCCGGTAACGGCAATAGGCTCCCCTATTACGTGAGACCTAAACATTCATGGCGAAATGTGGCTGTAATATTTACACCTCTGCCTACCCCTTCGGGGATACAGGCGTGAGACTATAAATAAATAAAATTATAAAAAATAATATGACGATAAACGAATGAATGTTATGTGACATTTGCACATGCATATTTTGACGGGTATTAAAATGTCAAGTAAAATCCCACCAGAAATATTCCTAAATACATATACTGGCAAGACAAAACCATAAATGGCTCGCATTGTCAAAAAGTTGTTGCTGTACAACAAGTCTTAATTTCACAAACTACACCTGATTCAAGAGATGTAGCTTGGCTATTGACTATTGTTAAACAGAAAGGTTATAAACATTCAATAAATTTACCATACGCAAAGGTTATATCGCACCTTTAGAATTGTACTGACCTAATTCGAAATGCGTATTTTTTGGTAAACGCCAAAAATGTATTCGAAGAATTCGTCGTTTTTTAGTTATTGGATTATAATACTTGCAGATACCAATTTGATGTCAACATTTTACTTTTAAACCTTAGAGTAGGAATTGTTTTAAAGATTATTTGCTAAATTATAGATATAATTAATTAAACATACAGTTAATTAATTATTTAAAAAAAGGTGTCACTTATTTACCGAAAACAATTAATTTGTTTTTGGCTTATTTTACTTTAAGTCTATTTATTTTTAAAGAACACCAATAAAAAACAGACCATTTAAAAAAGAGGCGATTAATTTCTAAAGTTGTGTTTTTTGCAATATGCCTAATTAGTAATATGCTAGTTTAATTGTTGATAATTTGCTAAATTAAAGGAAAGTGAAAAACATATCATGCTTTCATAATCGTTTATTTTGATATTTTGCATCATCATCATTACACACTCACCACAATCAACACCTACCAACATCAGGTAATCATTTTTACTAAAAATATTATAAATTTTAGCCTTACTAATACTTATTACAAAATAAATAACTACATATTATAACAATAAATAACAGAATAGATAGAATAATAGGTAGTAACAAATTACAAAACCGTGTCATGAAACCAGGCGTATGTACTACGAATTACTTTAGTTCCTACGAGTATAAGGTAATTCAAATCTTTTTTTATTTTCTGCCAGCTCTATTTTATTACAATAAGTTTTTGATAGTGTCTGTCCAGCCTTCAGCATTTTGACTGTAATCTTATCATATTCTGCAGCCTTACCTAAATCCATACTTCCCAGTCCATGCCAATATAGCTTTCTCCATTGCTATCATTACCATTTAATTCAGTTGCGGGTGTCTCTATCGCCGTTCTTTCAAATAATCCTTCAAAATACTTCCATCTCTTCAGCACGCACGATAAACTATTCAGTATCTTCCCGTTCATGTCTCTGATTGATGTGTATTCCGAGGAGTGTGTTCTTCCTCGAAAAACAAATCATATTTTTTCTTCTTTTTAACCATCTCTTTCACTATTCTTTTTGATCTAACAAACTCTTTTCTAGCTTCATCTATGTCCTCACTCGTTGTTTTTTCCATCCTTTAATTTGCTCTAGCAGCCAACCAATCTAACCAAGCTTTCTTCTTCTCTGACACTGGTGATTGCACATCCTTGTCCCACCATGTATTCTTAATCATTCGTATTTTCCTTGTCTTGATCACACCACATATTTCAGATGCTACACATACCTACTACCTCTTCCTTAAGGGACTGCCATAATTCTTCCATATCATTGATGTAATCGAACCTCTCAAATCTTGCTATCAATCTTCATTTATATTCATCTTTCACATCTTTCTCTTGTGGGTTTTCAACTTTTATTCTTTCCAAGACCCTCTCATGATTGTGTTTTCGGTGTCGCCATCCCTTAAAGAGCCCACTTATCCGGCTTAACACCAAAAAGTGGTCTGTATGGATGCCAATCCCCTGGTTCACCCTCGAATCTATCACGTTATTTCTCAATCGTTCATCTACTATTACAAAATCAATCATACTTTTTCTAACATTGTTCGCCTTACGTGTATACATATGTATCCTTTTGTGATCAAACATGGTGTTTGTCACACAAAGGCTCCACTGCAAACAAACCTCGAGCAGTACTTTTCCATTTTCATTCACGCTCTCACCACCGAATCCACCTAAAACCCTTTCAAACCCATCTCGCTTTACTTCCACCCATCCATTGAAATCGCCTAACAAGATCAATCTTTCGTTATCCTTACAGTTCCTTTAAATCTCTCTTAAACTCTCCCAAAACTCTTGCCTTTCGTCTTGTTCTTGTTGTGACATGCCCGTTACTATATTGACCGGGGCGTAAACTCCTACAGTAAGGACACGAGTAAGTTCTACTTTCATTCTCATCCATATTAGCCTAGCATTACACATTCAAACTCTTTTACGCACTCATTCATTCGCGCAGAGAGTATTATACCAACTCCCTTGCAGGCGGTACTGTCTACCCCAGACCAATACATGCCAATACGCCGTGTATGCACCGTGCTTGGTAGTGTCACAACCATTCACACACAGAACAATCTTTCGATCATCCATCATCTGACATATTTCATCTAATTTACCGTCCATCCCTCCTCCAACATTCAACGTTGCAAAACGGCTTTCCGAAGGCCGTTTTTCGCCCTCGCGGGGAACGGGACGAACCGCGTTGCCGCCGTATGGAGAAGTAGTTTTTGTTCCCATAGCGTTCCCACAAGATTTAGGGATATAGACTGTCCCTCCCCGCAGAGCCCTATACGGGGGTAAGGTGGAATCACAGCTGTGCCGTGGACCAGCAACACAGGCACCCTCCGTTTACGATCTGCTTATTGCCACGAATCCCTCGGCACGTTTTGGTTCACACCTTAAATCGGGATTTTGTGTCGGGTATGCTCCCTTAAAGTTGGTTTAATTTCGGAGTTTTCCTTCTCCTAGACAGGTTGCCAAACAAGGCTAACGAGGCCCAACCCCCGAACGTTTGGTTTAATTTCGGAGTTTTCCTTCTCCTAGACAGGTTGCCAACCAAGGCTAGTATTTTCATTTCGGATATTCAATAATTGAAAAATGTGATCGGCTCTTCTTTTTTTTAACCTCTAACTCGATCTGAAATAAAAAGACAATATAATTATAAACTCACAAAGCAGAGTAGAATTAATTAAAGATTAAACATATTTACGTTTAAGTCTCCGTAGTCACAAGATCTGTTAGTAACGTAATGCTATAATATTTATAAAATTCGACTCCACAATTCATGCAATGTTTAATAAAAAAGAGACGGCAGTACAAATACGTCACCACAATATTATCTTATTTAGTATTGAAACGCCCTAAACCAATAAAATGTCATTACAAAATTAAATACTGATCAAATAACTTACCATAAGTTTAGAATTAAAACGGCGGAATACGGTTTCAGTCGCTTACGGAGCGCTAGTGCAAAACCCAACGTTTAGCACTATCGTCGCAACACTGAAACAGGTTCTTTAATACTGAGGGACGCGCGGGTATGACGTGATTTAAAAGAGACAGAAATAGTGCGTTTGTCCTTTTCCGGCCCAAAAGCGTCGGTTTAATTTTAATAAACTGATAGAATACGTGTTTACAAATCGTTCGGTGTATTAAACTCATTTTCCAAAATTTTTGAGTCAAGCCACTTCAATTCTAAAGGTGCGATATGGTAACGTTTGACGGTAACTTAACGACCAATTTTTTGACTAAAGGTTTGTGTTGTTGTTTCTTTATTCTAGAGGTTTCCATTTTCGATTCTCTCCCTTGCAAATATTTTGTGTTACCGAAAATAGTCGTTAATTTATTTATTTTATTTCTTTATGCACAAAAGAAAAGTACATAGTCGGACTTAATGCCTTATGGCATTATCTACCAGTCAACCTTGGTGGTGGAGAGATAAGTGTGGTAGGTGCATTTAACTTTGGGTAGAAAAATTTTGAAAGTAAAAGGATATTATACAATAATATAAGAGTACCTAAGTACGTAAAAACTAATGAAGTGATATAGAGTGAGCGAAACAATTGTATAAATAAAGTAAATACGTAATTATATTACATAAGAGTGCATAACAAATATACATACACATATGTACATAAATACTAATCTATAAACATATACAATATACATATATATATAATTATAATATTTTATATTTTGCCCGCAGCTTCGCTCGCGTAAATTCGGGGTTCTCTAGTTATAGTATATCATCTATGTTCGGGGTAACAGAAATCTTCTTTATTGGGCGGATACTTCCATAATTGTCGTTTTAACTGTTTAAGAAATATAACTGCAAAATGTATTTACACATACAAACTACTTGAACCAAGTCTTGAACTAAGACTTAGTAGTACTCAAAATGTTATTCGGTATCTGTGACGTTTCGCTAGAGTGGCCAATATGGCAACTGTGATTTGTCTGTCAGAACCATTAATAATAATAATAATAACAACCTAGCAACACGTAAACATGTCAACATATTTTTTCCTCGAATATTCGTATTTGTAATTTATTTCATAAAGAACAATGGCAGAATTCGGTCTGTGTTTGTTGTGGCGACCTTGAACTTCATATGAACAAAACAAATTGTTTTTTTTTTCTAAGATTTTTAATATTTTCACTTTGTCTCGTTAAAGCTGGAGTATTTTATGATGATAAAAAGCATTCCAATTGATTACGAACTAGGTACCTACTTTATTATTTGATTGTTGCCATAGACAATGGTGTGACAAGAATAGACGTGAGTGCTTTTGATCCGTATCGATTATTAAAATATAATTATTAAAATGCAGTTATTTAATCTTTAATTAACATTATATCAATAAGCTAATAATTTTTGAAGCAAAACAACTTTTATATCAAATAAAAACGTCACAGCATCGTTTTAATGTTGTATCGATTTCACATAAAATCGATTTAAAATGTGCAGCTCTGCTTTTGTCTTTGGCTGTGACAGTTAGATGCTACAGAATACTTCTGCGTTTTGATGTCAATCTGACATAATTTCATTTGATAATTCAAACGTACTTACCTACATTGTTCATTCTTAACTAAAAACAAAAACACCGATATCTTGATTTTCCGGGTTTCCCGAGTGAAAATAGAATCATTTATAGACTCTGTTACTTACGCCGATTTTTTTGAAATATTTTTTATAACGGTGCGCTTCAATTTAATTTCAGACATTTCGATGTATGGAGATCTGCCATTGTCCTTTGTGCTCATATATATATTCATAATCACAAGAAGGACTAATTAATTTGATAAATATATTATAAATTAAAGAAACCATAAAAACATTAAGAAAAGTATACCGAAAAATAGTTCAAGATGACACCTAATGTCAAACGAAAAACTAAGAAGAAAAGTAAACATAAACAACATAATATACACTAGTAAATATGATGTAATCAACAAGAAAATATGTTGACGAGAGCTAAGGTAGCAGCTGCACGCCTGACACCCCCGGACTCGTCGCTCAGCTCCGCCTCGCAGCCGCCGCCGGCACCTGCATCAGCGTTGTCGGCAATTGCAGAGGCGTCGAGCTCGTCGAGCGACGAGTACTTCTCGCCGCCGACGTCGCCACCACCTGTACGTCGGCGAGGGAGAGGCCGGCCACCGACCCGCTTGGGACCCCGAGACCCACCGGTCTCGAACAGGGCCCCCGCTACCGGTGGTGATGTGCACCGCATGAGATGGACGAGTTCAATGAATGAAAACGTCATGCGGGCATATTTTGTGGCCACAGAGGGAGGAACTAACCTCAGTGCGTACCGTGATCGAATGCTGCCTTTGTTTCAGGTGCTTGAGCCAGCTGTCAACGTGTCAACACAACGGCTATCGGATCAAGTGCGGGCCATCCAGCGGTGTCGCCTGTTGGATGATTCCGTGCTTGAGAGACTTCGCTCTGACGTGCAGAGAAGTCTCCCCATCACTTTTTCAACGCAGCCTGACACAGTGGTTGCTCAACAGCAACTGTTAAATCCAGTTGATGAAGAGGTAGATGACGAGACTTCTCATTTAAGTACCCAGTGCAACGATCAGTTAAGGAGTGCTTTGGAATGTGCTATTGCGGAATACCGATCCATGGACCCAAATATTCGGCCTCGTTTGCCTCGTTTGCCCATGCATAACAAAAACATAGCGCTGGTGAGTGCCCTAGACGCATTACTGTCTACTCACTTTGATAATAGTGAAAATCTCAGCGATACACATTCAATCCTGTATTGTGCGGCGGTTGCGGCGTGTCGAGTAGCAGGGGTTAAAATGCCTGTAAATAATACCGCTACTCGACAGACCGCTGCTGTGCCAGCTTGGCAACGCAGGATTGAGCGTCGTATTGCTGAGACTAGGGCACTCATTGGCAAGCTCTCCTGTTTCAGGATGGGCAATTCCCGACCAAGAGTGATGCGCTTTGTAACTCGAGCCTTTGCGGGAACTGGTATCAGTTCCCAAGATTATTTGCCTCGGGTTACAGAGCGCATCGATACTCTAAAACAAAAGCTTTATGCATGGGCAAACCGTATTAGGCGATACAAAACAAGAGTGGATCGGTATTGCCTGAATCGCACATTTCAAAGAGACGAGAGGTGGGTGTACCGAAGATGGGAGCGACCCGAGTCTACGGCCGGTGACGTTGATGGGAGTCGACCGGATGATGCTGCCACTAATACGTTTTGGCGCAGCATCTGGTCGACGCCTGTCAACCACACGGAGAGTGATTGGATTGGGGTTGTTGAGCGAGTATGCGAACAAATTCCAACTATGGAGCCAATATATATATCAAATGATGATATAGCCAGTGCAGTCCGTTCGTTACCTAACTGGAAATCAGCGGGACCGGACGGGCTGCAGAATTTTTGGCTCAAGTGGCTCCGTAGTTCGCATACTTGCTTAGCATCTCAGTTCCAATTATCACTGGAATCGGGGTCGCTACCAGAATTTTTAACATCCGGCGTCACTCACCTACTCCATAAGTCTGGTAGCGCCACGGACCCCAAAAATTACAGGCCGATAACCTGTTTGCCTACAATATATAAACTCCTTACATCCATTTTGAGAACGAAATTAACAAAACATGTTTCTGATAATTCTATTTTGTCTGTTTCTCAAAATGGATGTAGGAGTGGGGCCCGTGGCACTAAAGAACTCCTCCTGATAGACATGGCCATTAGCCAACAGGTGCGCCGTAACCGAAAGAATCTGTCGACATGCTGGATAGATTACAAGAAGGCCTACGACTCCGTGCCACATACATGGCTTTTGAGGGTGCTGGAGTTGTACAAAGTAGATGCAACTCTATGCACCTTTTTAAGGTCATGTATGGGGCAGTGGAGGACCGTATTGCGCTATCCAGGATGCCGATCGAGATTGGGTTGCGGTGCTCCAATAAGGATCGAGCGAGGTATATTCCAGGGCGATAGTCTGAGTCCTTTGTGGTTTTGTCTGGCTCTGAATCCCCTAAGTACCTTGTTAGAGGCTTCAGGGCTAGGCTATCGGTTAAGGAGAGGAGGTCATGTTACATCTCACCTCCTTTTCATGGATGACCTGAAATTATTTGCCCCCAACAATTTTCAACTGACTGCATTACTTAAGGTAACCGAAACCTTCAGTAATTCTATCAGGATGGAATTTGGTGTGGATAAATGTGCGGTCATGCATGTGAAGAGAGGCAGGATTATGGAATCCGCAGGGATACAACTCTCAGATTCCATACAACTTAGATCTCTCTCCCTGACCGAGACCTACAAATACCTGGGTATGTCGCAGTCTTTGAATATTTCTGAGACTGACATGAAACATACGTTGCAGGCTCGTTTCTTTGGCCGCCTGAAAAAAGTACTTAACAGTCTTTTATCAGGTGGCAACAAGGTGCGGGCCTGCAACGGGTGGGCCATGCCAGTCCTAATGTATTCCTTCGGCATACTCAGGTGGACCCAGACGGAACTAGACGCCCTGGACAGAAAAGTCCGTTCAATGCTGACTGCATCTCGGATGCATCATCCACGCTCGTCGGTGATGAGGCTGTACATCCCGCGGAAATGTGGGGGTCGAGGCTTTTTATGTGCTAAGACTCTCCATAACCGCGAGCTGTACAACCTCAGAGAATATTTTTTAGGAAGGAACGTGGATGTGCACCGCGATGTAGTTGCTGTTGATTCAGGACTTACCCCGCTCGCTCTGGCTAAAGAGAACTGGCACAAACCTGCAGTACTTAGTACTGACGACCGAAGAGAAGTATGGAAGGGAAAGGAGCTGCATGGACGGTTCTACAGAGCTTTATATGACCCAGATGTCAATTTTAAAGCTTCTGTAGCCTGGCTACGGTTCGGTGATCTCTTCGGAGAAACCGAAGGTTTTGTCTGTGCAATTATGGACGAAGTTGTCATGACAAACAACTACCGAAAGTATATACTGAGGGACGGTACGGTTGACATATGTCGGGCGTGTCACCGGCCCGGAGAATCTCTCAGGCATATAGTGTCCGGTTGTTCGAGTCTTGCCAATGGTCAGTATTTGCACAGACACAACCAAGTGGCTAGGATAATCCACCAGCAACTAGCCCTTAAATATGATCTCATTGGTTCTGAGGTACCGTACTACAGATATGTGCCCGACCCAGTTCTCGAAAATGGTCGTGCACTGTTGTACTGGGATCGGTCCATCATTACAGACAGGACTATTGTAGCCAATAAGCCTGATATTGTAGTGATAGACCGAGCAGAGCGACTCGCAATGATAGTCGATGTCACCATACCACATGACGTCAATCTCGTGAAAGCAGAAAAAGAGAAGGAGATAAAATATTTGGACCTAGCTCACGAGATTGTCGACATGTGGGATGTGGATTCGGCTATCATTGTGCCGATAGTCGTGTCGGTGAATGGATTAATCGCCAAGAGCCTCGACCAACACCTAAAGAGGCTCGCACTAGGCAGCTGGATCAAGTCTTTGATTCAGAGGGCGGTTCTTCTCGATACGGCGCGCATCGTGAGGAAGTTCCTTTCTCTGAGGCCCTAACCACCGGTGGCTTGGTCCCTGTACCCGACACCGGTGGGTTTCCGTGGTCCTATTTTATATAGTTAAATTTATTTGATATATTAGGTTTAATTATGTAAAATGTGACTTTGAGAATACTGTTTAATAAAGAGAATAATAATAATATTCTACAACATACACACATCACCACCTAGTCCCAAGCTAAGCAGAGCCTGTGTTATGGGTACTAGATAATGGATAAACATACATATATACTTTATTTTTTTGTAAATACATACATATTATACATAGAAACACCCAGACCAAGACAAACATCCATGTTCATGCACACAAATGTTTGACTTGAGCGGGAATCGAACCCGCGACCTTCGACATAACAGTCGCTTACACTCCCGCGGCGCCAACCGGTCGTCAATTAGAAATTAACAAAATACTCGACAATCCGAACTTTGCGGATATAATTATGTTGTCGACTCGAAATCTTTATTTTTTAATGTTATGTTATTCAGGTAAGGTTTCTATGTACTCCTTAACGAAATTATTAATACAGGATTTGACACTGCGATAGCAGCGCAGTCCGTCGGTTCCAATGTGAAACATTCCAAAATCCACAACTACTTACAAATTAAAAATTAAGTAAAAAAACATTTTCCAGTGGACTAAATTGTGAATCTAAACCATTCTCAAGTCCCCTTGAACACACACAAAAAATATATATATATTAAGATATATAATATATTATAATTGATGAGATTGATGGGTTGATTCCTTCAATTTGTTGAAGAGAAGCTCTCGTACTTTCATTTTGAATGCATATCGGACATTCTGACTTCAGGAGGGAGCCTATTCCAAAGCAGTACAGCTTGTACTATGAAAGAAGAGTTAACGAAAACAGAAGAATGTATGAGACACGCAAGAAGTAAGTTATGAGAGGAACGAAGGGCTCTATCATGAGTAGAAGAGAGATATTGAAAGTATTTGGTCAAGTAATCAGGGGGAGAAGAAGAATGAAGAAAAGAAAAGAGTGTAGTAAGAGCACGCAAACTACGGCGCTGACGGATAGGTAACCATTTAAGTTCGGAACGAAAAGTAGATACATGATCAAACTTACGAAGATTATTGAAGCCGGTCATACTTGTTGAGATATTCTGCATTCAGGTCATAATAACACACATCACCATAGTCGATTAAATATTAAGGTCTGCACAAGCATGGTATTGGTTTTGGGCGGCAGGAAATTCTTGAGACGATATAAAGCCCGAAGGGTACCGGTGACTCTCTGACTTACGTCGGTGACCTGGGGCTTCCAGTTGAGAGTGGCATCTATATACAGTCCCAGGTCTTTGATGACTGGGCTGAATGGAATAATTAACCCATTGAATGTGACTGGCGGTAGGGATGTTAGGTTTAATCTGTTTGTCATGCGCTGACTGCCTACTATTATAGCCTGACATTTAGCTGGGTTAACGTCGAGGCCGAAATCATTGCACCAAGCCAGGATGGTGTTCAGGTCTCTGTTCAGTCTCTGTTCGGCTATCGCTAATGTCACGTCCTCCACTCTCGCCTTGGAATATAACTGCAAGTCGTCGGCGTAAAGATGATACGAGCATCGAAGTTTATGGGTCAAGGAGTTGATAAAAATAGTAAAAGAGAGAGTATGCCACCTTGAGGAACGCCAGAGCTAAGGTCACGCCAACTTGATGAGGTTTCATTAATGCGGACAGCCTGCTGACGTCCCTGAAGATACGTTGAGAACCATTCCAGCAAACCAGGTGGGATCATGAGATAGGAAAGGCTTGATAGAAGGATATCGTGACTGACGGTATTAAAGGCGTTCGAAAAGTCAACTAAGGCCAACACTGTGACCTTAGTTTCCTCCATGCCCGTCCTAATATCACCAGTAAGGAGAACGGTAGAAGTGCTATGTCCAGGTCTGTAGCCAGATTGATACGGACTTAGAAGCTTGTTTTGGTGTATAATGCGGTGGGGGGCGGAGATGCAAGCGGCCGAGAGGTGGTGTCATCTCGACGTCACAGCGATGTCACAAGTTGGACAGCTGCTTATTGACACAAGCCTCTAGCACTTTGGCTAAAAACGGTAAAATGGAGATAGGTCGAAAATGACTAGGGAGTGTAGGATTGGGAATTTTTGGCAATGGGATAACAAAGGCTTTGTGCCACAAAGCGGGAAAGGTACCGTTGTCAATGGAAAAATTAAAGATGTGGAATAAAGGAAGGATGAGGTGATCAAGGATAAGGGTGATCATACGACGGCTTATGCCATCATATCCCACCGCGTTGGACTTTAGGGAAAGGGTAGTTTTCTTGACCTCACCTGGAGTGACTGGAGAAAAATTGAGGGGAGTTACGTCGGGCCGAGGTAGAGCAGCCAATTGATCAACAGTGCGACGTCTGGTTTGAAGATCCAACTGAGCAGTAGAGGAGAAATGTAGGTTTAGATCGTCCAAACCAACCGGCATCTGAGAATCAATGTGACGTTGTTTGCCAATACCTAGGGTCCCGAGGAACTTCCAAATATTGGCAGAGAAAGAAGAATTTATGTTTTCTAGGATGTGGCAGCGTTTGGCGTTGCGTACCATCTGATTACACCGATTCCTTGCAGCTTTGAAAAGGCTCCAGTTTTCGTCGGTCCGATCCTTTCTGAATAGCCGGAACGCTCGATCCCTGCGCCTCATTGCCATTTGTACGCCTCTAGTAAGCCATGGAGCAGGGGAGCGTTTTAATTTAATCTTCCTGATATAAAGATTGTTGTAAAGGTTCAGAACAGTGTTATTGAAAATGTCCACCTTATCGTCTACAGTGTCAGGTGTCAATTCTTAAGATGCCAAGATATTTTTTTATCGATCGTCAATATCCCTGTGTATAAACTGACCCCCTGCTGGGCATAGGCCTCTTCTCACCATGGGAAGGGTAAGACCATAGGCCACAACACTGAGCAAGTGCGGGTTGGCAGACTTCACATTTCTTTCCAGAACATTATGGAGAACTCTCAAATATTCAGGTTTCCTCACCATGTTTCCCTTCACCGTTTAACAAGCTAATTAATATAATTAACAATTTAATATGCACATAACTACGAAAAGTCATTTTTTGCGACCCGTGGATTAGAACCCTCTGCGTAGTAGTCAGTTTCGCCACTAGGCTGCTTCTATCAGCATGATCTTAATATTTCTAATGTATGAATATAATGAAAACTCGATATGAAACCCTGTACTAACCCGTCTTAAGTCAGCGTGGTATTGTAGGACTAATCCCTTAAATTCTACTGTGAAGCAAATTCGGTGAGGCTTACGTCCAGCAGTGGACTTCGAAAAGCTGTAGGAAGAGTATTATTATGAAGTTGTATATTAGACTGTGACATTATCATGTGCTATGAGTGTACGAATACATATGTTATCGTTAAAGTAACAGTAGATAATTACTTGTTACATATGCCGTTGTCAGTTTATTGAACTAAGGCTTAAGTATAGGAAGACCAATTGAAAAAAAAACTATAGTATACCAACATTACAAGGCACATAGCAAAACAAGAAATCGCCAAGAAATATTATTTCAAATATATCTTTACACCAGAAGATTTCATTAATAAAAATGATAACAAAAAATACAATATCTCCGGTTAAATATCGGTGGGCGAGATTACTATTAAAAAACTACTTTACTGTACTTTTTGCAGATGATACGTCACTTATTTTTAAAGTAGACAGGAATAGGAATGAACTTGATGATGTAAATAATGCACTTATACAAGTTACACAATGGTTTACAACAATAAATGTAGAAGCATTAAGTAATTTAATTTTAAAATTGACGTTCATAAGCGTCACCTTGTGACCTAGATGAATAAATGAATTTGACTTTGACTTGACTTTGAAAAATAGATTTATTATTTAAAATACAAGTTTATTTTTAGAAAGGTTCTACAAGACTGATTAAATTAACATTATAATTAAATATGAAACTTATAGCTAAATATGCATTTTGACGACACGCGCCATGCTTGTTCGATGCGTGGTCAGCAATCGTGGGGTTGACGCATGTCGCCCGATTGCTTAACTCCTCCCTCCCTAAGCTGGAAACGCGTCCCGCAGCTTCCCTTAGCGTCGTCGCTACGACTAACATCTGGCGTGTTCTTCAGTTGCCTCCATATCCAGGTTTTCCAGGCGATCATTCCCACCAGGTTGAGGTATAAGCCAATTGTTGTCCAACTTGGATTGGTCTAATGCGATGTCTTCAAGCTGCAGTTTATAATGGATGTTGTCTTCCGGGGCGGCTCTTGTGCTTGGTAGCGGGATCACTTCATCTATTGTGTTTCTAGCTAAAAATAGGGTTTGTTTTTCAGAATTTTGAATTTACTTACTGAATTGCGTATGAAAGATATTTCCTTTTCTAGTCTTATAGCATCTTCGTAGTCTAGATTGCCAGTTATAGTCTTAATAACAGATCCTAACTCATTAATTATACCACGTCTAACTCTAATACGTGGGACAATAAACAAAATTTTCTTACCTATTAGGTTTACGCTTAGTTCTATCTGATCCTTATAAGTCTTATATGTATCCTCAGTACCTAAGATACTGGCTTCCGCTGTTTTTGTACTAGTATACAAGGCTAACAGTTTTATAGAAATTTCGTGTAAATGGGAAACATTATAGACACAAGCCAAGCTAAAAGTATCGACCTGTTTAAGACCTTGTCCTTGTTTCAGCAAAAGTATTCCGTTTTCATTGTTGACCGGAGTTAGGGTCAAGTTGGCGTTTGCGTAGAGCACGCAAACTCCTGCGATGAGGATCCTGGAACAAGGTGAGGTCGTCGTTGAAGTTTGTAATGTACTCTAATTGACTTAGAGTTTGGATGGCTGCCTTTAATCTAAAATATTTAATAGCCCATACTATGGCTAATAACTCATTCTCTATGGTGGAATAACGCGACTCGGTATCAGATAACGTCCTCGAAGCGTAGGCAACCGGTTTGTCTGAGTCTACATTACCTTGTGATAAAACTGCACCTAATGCAACGTCGGAAGCGTCAGTTGTTAGAATAAAAGTTTGATCAAAGTCCGGATATAGCAAAATCGGAACGTTTGTTAAAATTTGTTTACATTTATTTACTGCTTCAAGAAATTCATTTGTATGAACAACCTTAGCATTCTTCTTAAGACAAGATGTTAGCGGTTTAGTTAATAGTGCGAAGTCTTTAATAAATTTGCGGTAGTAGCCTACCAAACCTAAAAATGATTTTATATCCTTTTGACTACGCGGTAAAGGGAAATTTTATTTATTTAGTTTAGAAGTCTGAATGTCTAATCGTAGGTCTTGGGGTAATGGTTCAAGTAACACAGATCTTTTATTCATTACTATTTTCTTCTCATCTGTAGAGTTAATTACTGATGTCTTAAACACTTCACTCGGTGTCGCGCACGAGTGCGGACGTGCTTGCGCTGCTACGCGCGCAAACTTTTACTACTATAAATGTAGTTAGCGGCTATACACTAGGGTGGGTCGCTTTTGTATGGAAAAAAATAAAATTGTCCAATACGTTTTGTAATAGTAAAAAAAACGTGACCCACATCCATTTATGAAAAAATAACGAAAAAAACCATTTCTAGTTTAACCCCTTCTACCCGCGCATTGAGTTTGAAAAACAGAAATTTTTGATTATTTTGAGAATTATTTGAAAATCTATTTCTCGTGGCTCATAGGAAATACAACTACGTAAACAATTAAAATAAAGTGTTTTTGGACTAAATTTTATTATTGAGAAAGAAACATAAACAAATAATAAGACAAAATAAAAATTAAATATCTTCAAATTACGTTAAAATCTTTCTTACTTTCGAACTTAGGCATAAGCTTTCGTGAAATAATTTTATTCTTAATTAAAGCTTCTCTTGCTGTTTTGTGGCAAAGCTGCATAGATGCCTCTGTTACTGTTTTTACAGCCCGCTCCACAGCTTGAGTATAACATGGTAGCCGCAGAAAAAGGACTTCATCATCACCACTTGACTCAACTAGGGAATGAAGAGTCTCATCCGGAACATTGGTCAATATAGGTGGTTGCGAGTAAGATTGCTGCCAGTCTATCAAATCGATGTAAGACGAAGCGTTTAAATTTATCTTAGGTACTTCAAAGACTCGAAGCTGAAGGGATTCAGATGGTATCCTTGCCTTCAAAATGCGTCTAGCGGCAAGTTCTCTGACATGTTTTTGTTCGTCAGATAACATAGACAAGAGCAAGTTCTCTGGGTGCGCAAAAAAAAGCATTTCGCTTTATAACAGGATCAACAACACTCTTCAGTTCTTGAGGAAGATATCGAGAATAAAATACCAACTTCCAAAAGTGCCTTGCTCCATCTTTACATGTCGGATTTAATTTGATTTCGAACCAAATACGAGCATATACTTTAACTACAAAAGTAGCGAGTTGTTTCAGTTCGTTTGTAGGTATCTCAGTAGATACATATAAGCGCAAAATCCTGTTGGCCTTTGTTAGCCACCTGGCATGCAACATTTTTCCCGGAGAGCGATTAGACAAATCAGGAGAGCACTTACCACTTATGACAGCAGATTTGATATCCTAAAGGTAACGTTGATCAGAACTGAGGTCTTTTACATTTAAAATGTTTGGTAACATACCTTCTATCTTTTCAAACACGACAACAGAGCGCTTCTCACAATCATCTAATAACTTTCCGATAGCACCTGAATAAGTGTTAGGTCCTGTTGTGGTGCCATCAAGTTTTGCAAATAAATGTCTTAAGGGCAGTTCATTTAAGTGTAAAAGGCATATGATCCATTGAAGTGGTCGTTGTAAACGCTTTTCTAAGAGCCGTATGACGCCACCGTATTTGCCCGTATTGGTTACCGTCCCATCACAACCTATGGCAAGAGTATCCCCTAGAGACATATTCAGTTGACCTGTTACTGTTTGAAAAATAGCAGACTCCAACCCTTTTGCAGTTCCATGGCTTGGAACGGCATATCCGACATAAACCGATCCTGGTTCTTTAATTATTGAAATATGTTTTTCCACGGATGTTGAGCGGTATTTTTTCCCCCCTTTCATAACAATTTTCAGGGTCTTATCTTTTCGTCCATCAAAAAATAAGGCGGGAATAGTATCTAGTTGGCCCTGAGATAAGGTTTCTTTTCGTAATTTTTGTCTCGCTCGTCGCAATTTCGACTTATCGATTACTTCGTTGTTGATTTTCACATCTTGCAAAACAGCAGAAGCGACAGCAGCAGCTGCTCTGTCGGATATCCCGTATCGGTCACAGATAGTTGACAAATTCTTGAGAGATGCTATTTTACGTTTTTTTGATGCTGGTTTTGATGAACTTGAGGGCAAAGTTTGTTCTTCATCGCTACATTCAGACGTTATTGAGGTATTAAGATTTAGGCCTGGTTCACAAACGCTAGAATCGAAATAGGATTTAAGCTTCATTTTTCTATCACTTAGTTTTCTTTTCCTCTTACTTGTCAATAAATCAACAGTTCCCATAATCATTTTTCTCTCTGTTCTCTGATCTATTAAAAAAGCTCGTTCTTCCTTAGGAATCTTTTGGTCTTTGGAACATTTGCATAACTCTAAATTTTTACACTTACATGAACTCAAATCAAACAGTCTTTCCGAAAGTCTATGAAAATCTTGAATCTTTTCTTCTGATAAACGCTTCAAAGATTTTAATAAATTTTTACACTTAGCGTGGTAACTTTTAATCAATTGCATCACACGATTATGAGACACAGTAGGAATAGACGCTTTTCTCCACAAATATTCAACTTTAGATGTCACTATTTCAGATATCTCATTAATGTATGGCTCTTTTTTTGAATTGTTCTCAAGTTTAAGCTGATGTCTTACTAAATTGTAATATTTCATAACTTGTTTGTAAGTGGGTAGTTGATTTTCGTTAATTTCTTCCGGAGCACCAAAAATGGGACAACTCGTGGATTTTCGGGTATTATTTGAAATCTCCATAATACACAACGTCACAAAACTAACAAAAGCTACTTAACCCTTAACCACCTGACGTCGGTCTCAGAGACTCGTGCGATTTTATTTTCAAAATAAATCTGTTGCTATGCGCGCGGTGCAACCGTGCATCCTTGTACTTTTTCCCCTCCCCCGTCAGTACGCGCCACGCGTTCGGCAGCTCCAGACGTGCGCGCAGTTAAGAATTATAGGTAATTATATTTTGTGTGCGGTCTGAGTGACCGACGTCAGGTTGTTATGTTATTTTTACGAATCCTAAAAATAGAACAAACGCCCAGCACATCATCATCTGACAATCCTGAAAAAATTTAAAAAAGGAAGCCTTGTTCAACATGCGACCCTAAGAAGAAGCGTTAAACTGCTTATATGTGTTTCGTATGTAAAAATCAAATTTGCATTGAATGTAGCCAAAAAATGTGCCTTGATTGTCGCCGCAACTTGTAAAACTTTATATTTTGTGATTTTATAATAATTGTTCCTTGATTAAGCCAAAAATAATTTTAAACTTAAGATAATATGTTCGACTGATAGTAAATAGGTTAATTATAATATGTAGTAATTAAAATTCCTATTCAGATCTCATATATCCAAAGTTCCGTCTTTTTTCTAAAATTTCATATGTTTATTTTATGTGTTGATTTAATATAAGTAAATAAAGACTTCTCATTGTTTAAAAAATTAAAACTAATAAAAAATATAATAAAAATATATATTTGACTTTCATTTAAAATAATATATAAATAAAAAATTATTAAACATAGTAAATACGCAAGCGGTCTCTATGACCGACGTCAGGTGGAAGTGTAACTGAAAAACACGTCAGGTGGCTAAGGGTTAAAATAGCAAAAACGTTAGATAAATGCGCGCGAAATGCGCGCGAACTTTCACCCGGAACTAATAAGGCGCACTGAGACAATGACGCGTGATCGACAGTTTACGCCCTCTTTCCCCACTCCTTCCCCCGCACTATACGCAAGATTATTATAATATTTTGGTTTGATTATTATTTGTATTACGTGTATCTCTGAATATAAGGATGTAATATAATTTTACGCCATGTAGTTTATACAATAAACTCTGATAAAATAAATCCAATTTTAATTTTTATCCGAATTTTCAAACGTCATGCGCGGGTAATTAATGTTAATATTAATAAAAAAAAAAACATACGTTTTTAAGTCTCTACCCAGGTCATGTTTTCCGCACTATTACAAATCGAAATTCGGAAAAAAATATTTTCGACCCACCCTACTATACACGCCGCCCAATATTGTAGCTATGAGCTGTTCACAGCAACTCATAGCCAACGAGTTGTTGGCATTCATACAACATGCCATCGACACCATGGACGAGGTCAGCATTATGCAGATCTGCAAGACCAACTTCAAGGAAGACGATATCAGTGCTGGTAAAAAGCTACTGTATCAGGCGCTGAACAAGTTGGATCAGATGCCGTCTCGGCGAAGAGATGGCACCGAGAAAAGTGTCCAGGACATCATCTCTTTATTGAAGGTGACCGACCCTGACGACGTGCCTACTTTTGTGGCGAAGGATCTGCATAAGTTGCCGCCCGTCACATTCGACCACGTCGACGTAACCAGGCTGTTGAAGGACATAACATCTCTAAAATCCAGCCTGGCCGAGGTGCAGTCCAAGTTAGAGAAGTCGGACAGCACCTTAAGTGAGCTACGTGCAGAGGTAGTGTTATTACGTAACGCTATTTCTATAAATAGCTCACCCAACGCTAACGTCAACACACAACGCGGGGCTCAAAATGCATCCATCGGCAGTTTCGAGTCAGCGAATTTGCTTGCATCGCCTGCCGGCGGTAATGGACGCGCCTCGTGTACTGTTGCTGACCTCGGGTCGTCGACACCTGTCAAGGTGATGACGAATGTGGTTACGTCAAACGTGCCTATGCCGATGTTACTGCCGAATGCAAAACGAGGCAGAATCGGCAGGCGAATAAACGGGGTAAACAGGAGCATCGTGAACTCCCCCATCACCAGGTCGTGGAACTGAGAGTCACCGAAAATGGAACGTGCGACAAGGACGGCTTCATCAAGGTTGAGAGGAAGAAGAAGAAGAAGCCTACTTGTCGAAATCTTGTGGTACCGGATTAGCAGAACCTAAAATGCTGCTGCGTCCCGCAGTACCAACCACACTGATGTACGTGTCCCGGCTGCATCACTCTACCAAGGACGAGGAGGTGGTGGAATACCTACGCACGAAGACCAACTGGACCTTGAGAGTCTAGAGATTGGAGTCTCGCCATAATACGAACTTCAAATCGTACGTGATTCGGGTGCCGACTCAACAACTTGAGACTTTCTTAAAGGAAGAGTTTTGGCCGAAGGATGTTGTATATCGGCGTTTTCATGGTAGGTTACGAAATAACACGCAGCCTAACATGAGAACAGTGTAAACAACAAGATGCATTTTGTTTAATAATTATAATATTTTTGTATTTATGTTAGACTTTAAGGTATGTATCTATGGGTTTTTCTACCTGAGAATAAATGGTTTTATTATTATTAAACGATCCATTTTTAACTTTAACTATAGCAGCAGGTGACTTAAGTCCCTGTGTCCAGCAAAAGTAGTTGCATATGTACTGTCCGTCCTTATAATTAGTTTTTACTACGATAAGCTTTTCGCATCTTGGTTAAATCCTATTTTTTTTTACCGGATAATCTAAGTAAATTGGTATCTGAAAAGTGGAAGGATTTAATACTCTATTTTCTAAATCTATACTGCATCCTAATTCTTGTAACAAATCCATACCTATAAGTCCTTTGTACTTTGGGTCGAAATCAAATATGAGAAACTTGTGAAATTTGTCCGTATCAAATGGTGGGGGTAAGGGTAAAACTGCTACGTTTTTTGGTAATACCAATCGCTATATATAGTATAACGCTAGGTGATATTAAAGAGTTAGTAGCGCCGGTATCTAATAGAAACTTACCATTAAATTCAGGTAACTTAATGTACGGCAGACGGTCCTTACCTTGACTATTTAGTTGTACTGTGTTTATCAGCTGTGTTCTTCCTGTTCCCCCTCCTCGCAAAAATCCTGAAGGTATGATTCATCAACAGATAAATTCTGGAACGTCTCACAGAGGTCGGCATACTGTGGGTTATAGTACTCACTTTGATCGTAGCAGGGGTCGTAGTTCTCCTGATACTGTGCCTGTTCGTTGGATGTATAGAAAAGTTCCCCAAATTGCGGCTTTTGCGGCTTGTTTACAGATCTCATTGTAACGTCTGATACCTTTTGTGGTAGGTTCACTTGTTGGTGTGGCACGTTCGGCTGTTGTCTAAAGTTTGACGAGTTTCTAAAGGTGCCGGACCCGCTTGGTCTAACATTACCTTGTGTTTTATTCTTCCATGGGAGCGTCAATTGTGACCATTGCTGTTTCTGTTCAGGGGCCCAGTTGCTACGTTGTTGCGGCTGAAAGTTCGGGGGTAAAAACCTTTGTTGAGGTGGTGCGGCATTGAACCCAGATGGCTGGGGTGTAGATAAACTAAGTTTTGGTGTATCTTTTGGTTTGGCTTGCATAAAAGGTGTATTAAAATTATTGCTAAATCTATGGTGTGCTAGACGTGCTTCCTCCTGCCTAGCGTTAGTTATAGCTATTTCTAGCGTGTCTGGATTCGAGATACGTACGCCTACTGATATATGGAACTCTAAATTGTTAACATATTGGTCTATAAACATCTTTTCGTAATACGACTTGTCACTATGCTTACCCACTGACTGTAGTGTGTCTAAAATATGCCTAAGACGTTTACCAAACGCTTCGGAATCTTCGTTTTTATTACGGCGGATACGAGTTAGTTCCTGGATCACTTGTATTTCATTGCGCGGTTCACCTAATCTACGTATCAACGCGGTCTTAATGGCCTGCCACGAGTCTAGGGACTCCTCATAAGCTATAGCGTCAATCGCGGTGCCGTTCAACCTGCTTTTAATTAAACAAATAAGTGCTGGATTCGCTCTAGCTGTTGGTTCCAATAAAAACATAATATTTTCCACCTCCCTAATAAAAAAGTTCAATGTATTCGGGTTACCATCATATTTGGGCATGAGGTCCCTAACAAACTTTAAGTTAGTCATATCTGTGCTACACATTGTCATTGTTATGAATTTAAAAAAAATAAACAACAAATTAAATACTAAAATGTGCTACCTACAACACTGCCTACCGTATTGTACTAATACAGGCGTAATGATATACAATTACAATAATTAATATCTAATTTTAATCGTTCGCTCAGCGTATTTGCTTACTGCGCGAATCTATTGTTATTAAGGCGAGGTTGCAGTACTTTTTAAGATTTTTGAACGTCTGAAAGTCCCATGAACTATGATATTTTTAATGAATAAAAATTAAAGTATAAAAGTTAAACATATCTTCTAGTAAATCGTAAAGACAGAAACACGATTTGGAATGATTGGCTCGATAAAAAAAATGTCAAACATGGCACTAAATCACAATTTTAAACGTGTACTGCTTAGAGATTCCATAATGAATTTATATGAAAGTATTATCAATAGAAACAGCTCTTCATTTTAAAATAAATGGTAAAAACAGATTTCGTAATTTCGTGATCATTTTTCTCCAAGAAAAAAAATGGTCAAAATGTTGGTATTATATCGCTCGCCGGCCGTTCATCAGTGCCTGTCTAGGCGTGATGGAGGGCGGACGTACGTCTTTGCTCCGCAAAATCCCCCTCCACCCCCGCATTTAAGTTTTCGCAAAAGTTCAAAGTAATTCGTATTCCAAACTCAATCGTTCAAACCATAGACATACTAGTAAGAAACCGTAGACAGGTTACTGACAAGGTAACATGACGGAGCTTACGAGTGGCACGCATCGCGAAAAGCCTAGGATGATGTATCTCTATGGATTTGACAAGCAAATAATAATACCGTGACAGACCGAGATAATGACATACAGAAATACATAAGAGTAAAAGAGACAAAGATAGCATTTTTTGTCTTTGTCAGTTTTCGTTTTTTTTGTTGGTCACAACTGAATATTGTGACCAACAAACGTTTGAGCTCTCGATAATTTCCGCGAAAAATTGTGTTATTATTGTTATTAATTGTGAATGCTTAGTGAAAATATCATTGGTTCAGATTTATTACGGTGATTTGTTACATTTTAGGCTGTAAAAGCCATAGTGAGCGGAAATGTGAGAACATAACCATTTATTCGTAAGTACGATATTTTAGTTATAATATCTATTTATACATAAAAATATTGATAGAATGATACAAGCAGCGTATCATTACATAAGGAAATAATTTCTAGATTATATCAATAAACCAAAAAATGCCATTTTATTATCACAGCGATTTTAGTATTACACAATCGAATTCAATAGGTCGTTGAATGTTGAGCTAGCCAAAAGTCATCGATACTTTTTAATTTTACAGCGTTAAATGTTTTTTAGGGATACCACTGAAGCGTTTGGGAAATTACCCAAATTTTGGGTAATTTGCCGTTACTTAGTTTCATATGAACCTAAGATTAATTATTTAATTTGTTTTCCGATTCTTTGTAGTAATGAAATTATTTGTTTATAGATTCTCAAAGGACTGCACGATCCAAAAATAATTGTGGATACGTGCAACAGAAGGAGAAAACTGGGATCCGAATAAATATGCAAGAGTAAGCTAACACTTTGAAAAAAAGTGTTTTAGGAAAACTCCCCGCAATAGGTACTTATTTGGAATCATTCTCGAATGATAAAGAAGAGAAAATAAGAAATTTGTATACAAAATTAATTTTGTTCAAAGGACAGTAAAGTTGAGTGTCAAATAATATAATAAAAGATATATATCTCAGAGCCTCGTGTTTATTTGGCGAGTGAAGCCAGTCCCACATATTCGACACTTTTGTTATACATAATAATATTAAGTATAAAAAATACTTATCGCACACCTTATGGATGGATTTAAACCTCCTTGTAAGGTTAGCTATATTTTTATTTTTTTATTGTGCTGTAAATTATATTATATAGATGTATGTTACTATTCGTTGCAAAAATACCTAAACGGATATTGATGGAACTTCTTGAGTTAGCTCATAAATTCATCGAAATAACAAATTGATTAAAAATTATAGGAGAACGCGGTCTCAGATGTCTGGTAAGGTATTCAATGCCGGAACGACCGGTTGGCGCAGCGGGAGTGTAAACGACTGCTACGCCAAAGGTCGCGGGTTCGATTCCCACACAAGTCAAACATTTGTGTGCATGAACATGGATGTTTGTCTTGGTCTGGGAGTTTCAATGTATAATATGTATGTATTTACAAAAGAAAAAGTATATAAGTATGTTTATGCATTATCTAGTACCCATAGTACAAGCTCTACTTAGTTTGGGACTAGATGGTGTTGTGTGAATGTGGTAGAATATTATTATTATAATTCAGGTTTGATACAATGTTACTTAAAAGTTAATATGTATTTCGTAGAATTGTAGGGTAAACATTTACAACATCTGGTAACACCAACTCAGGATGTACTCTATGTCCGTCCTTTACGGGTGTACGCAAATGTCGAGTCCATTTGATTCTTGGTCCTAGCGAAAAGCGTACGCACACTAATATAAATATTATGTCAAAACGACACACTAAGAATTAGATAAGAAGTGTAAGTGAGATAGCACATCTAATCGCAAGCGCGAAAAAGAGATAAACATATACTCTCTGTACCGACGCGCATTGTGACATCATGCTGACCGTTTCACAAACAATAATTTGACTCAGATGCGACATGATCACTTTGTCTGTCTTGAGTAAATTCAATTCGCCTCAAAGTTAATCTGATTAATTCATTTAAGGTAGGGAAATAAAAAGTCGATGTGATTTATTTGTAACATTTATTAAAAAGTACATTTTATTCTTCTCATTTCATTCAATGGAAACCTAAAACAGTACGTTAATATAAATACTGTGCGCTGCGGACCCACCGTACACCGGCAACCCTGGCAATACCCTTGGGGGTATGGTAGGTCTTTTAAAGCTTAACCGTACTCCTGGCTGAAATGCTCGTAGTATTGTACCAACGTGCTACGTGGACATTAAACTGAACAGTGTTATCTCTCGTATGATAATGACTTACTACTTACGTTTTTGTATTTTTAGACAAGCGAAGACAAGCGCTAGTACGATGATATAGTGCAACAAGGAGATAAATTAGAGAATAAAACGTTTAGGTATTACTGCTAATGGTTATAATACTTTGTATATTATAGGTATAATATGTGGTACTGTTGAAGACCCGTCATCATCATCATCCTAGCGCTGTCGGATCATTCCCACTAGTTCTATTGAACAGTTCTATGATAGAACTAGTGATACTTTTTTCCCACTAGTTCTATTAGCACAACTTGATGAGAAGAATAGAACTAATGGGAAACAGTTATAGGAAATTAACCACTAGTTCTATGTATGTTTTACAAGAGTAGTGTCAAAACATCGCGCTCACATATCCGAATAAATATGTATGTATAAAAATGTGTTAAACGAATGAACGTCTACAAAACAAATGAACGTCTACAAAACAAATGACTACCAGAAAGTGATCAGCTATCGATAGTGATTGCAAAAAACAGGTGCATGCGATTTTCAACCTTATTGACAATTCATGACAAACTTTTTTTTTGTTTTTCTCGCTTTCTGGCAATATTACGGTAATAAAATTATAAATTCTGACTAATGTCAATTAGGTTGAAAATCGCATGCACCTGTTTTCTGCAACCAATATCGATAGCTGATCACTTTCTGTAAGTCATTTGTTTTGTAGACGTTCATTTGTTTTGTAGGCGTTCATTTGTTTTGTAGACGTTCATTTGTTTTACACATTAAACAAATAAACTAACAAATATCAATTTATTTAAAATACATGTAAAATTATTACTATTAGACAAGATTTATTACAGTGTTGCTGACTATCTTAATGACAAAGATTTAAAATAATTATTATGATTATGTTTAAAATTATCGATCGTTTGATTTTTGAATTTGACATGTAATATATTGTACACCGTCTAGTACGGTATATCTCAGAGATCTGTACTTTAGAATTAAGACCTTTCTTGTAATACTTTATGTACCTGTGATAACAATAAACTATTTGAATTTGAATTCAAATTTGAATTTGAAAACGTCTACAAAACATATTTATTCGGATATATGAGCGCGATGTCGTGACACTACGGATCATTCCCAGTAGTTCTATTGAATACCCTTGTAAAAACATACATTGAACTAGACTGGGACATTTCCTATTACTTATCCCATTAGTTCTATTCTCCTCATCAGGTTGTGCTAATAGAATAAGGACAGTTCTATCATAGAACTGTCCAATAGAGCTACTGGGAATGATCCCACATAATAGTAGAACTTGAAATTAACGAACTGAAATTAATAAACTAATTACACAACAATATTATCTGGGAGTACGGTTAAGCTTTGAAAGACCCACCATACCCCCAGGGGTACTACCAGGGGTACGGTGGGTTGGCAGCGAAAACTGTGCAGTACAATCTACTTAGTTGTTTAATACAAAAAGGAGAAAAACAAGACCAAGTGAATGGACTTTGATCATCCGTCAATGTTTGTAACTTACGTATGATTTTGTATTTCTATAAAAATAATATATTGTGTTGATTCAGCCTCAAATCACTTTTATTACTTGTCAAAAACACACATCAGTATTTTATTATTACGAATGTCCCATCTGGATACTTAATTTTTTAGTCTTTGAACACGCACAATACTGCTTCTCTTTTACACTCGCTAAATGCCAATTTTTTTATTCACTCTATTATTTGTGATACTGAATTTATTATAAATTGTAAATAAAACGTTGTAATATTGTAATACTCATGACTCATGAATGAGAAGTGATTCCATAACTTTTAGTCATTTTCCTACTATAGTTTGTGCAAAATCTCATTACACACGACGGCATTTTCAAATGTAACGTACACACACGCGAGTAAAAGAGCGAGCGCTTCCAACCGCAGCGCGTACGCGACTAAAACCAAATGAGACATTTAGCATTTAGCCTGTTTTTGATGTGTCACTTTTGAAGTTCGCATAACTCATCTACGGTTTTTTTACGCTGCGCTGTGGCACACGCACACACGAAACCCCCCCTCCCCTGCCCCCGCTCACTCGCTGACGCCACCGCCGTGTTTTTGTTTTTGCGGGGGGTGAGGTCGAGCTACGCACTGTACTGCAACCTCGCCTTAAGTACAACCTAAGTGCACGAAATAAAACAAAATAAGTCTATCGCGATTATAGCATACAGACAAAACACATGGACTAACAAGTATAAATGCGAGTAATATACGACATGAAATATTGCACAGGATACTGGGTAAACGAACCGTACTTACCCCAGGAACCTCTGCATTTCTTGCCGGGCCTTGTAGAACAGCAGGACTCCCAATGTTCCGGAACTCCCACAGGCTGCCACCGACGTAGGTTCTTCTTATAAGGGATCGCGAAGATGACGATAGATACCGTCCACACTATTCGGATTCGGAGAGTTTTATTCGATATACGAGTGTCGCGATCCTACCGACTGCGCCAGTTAAATATCGGTGGGCGAGATTACTATTAAAAAATAGATCTATTATTTTAAATACAAGTTTATTCTTAGAAAGGTTCTACAACACTGATAAAATTAACATTATAATTAAATATGAAACTTATAGCTAAATATGCATTTTGATGACACGCGCTATGCTCGTTCGATGCGTGGTCAGCAATCGTGGGCTTGACGCATGTCGCCCGATTGCTTATCTCTCGCCGTCATAAAATTTTATGAAACCTAAAAAAAGAATTTCGTTACAACTTGGATCAATTGAGCACGAAGAATAAATATTGAAAATATCCCAAAAGGTTCCTATTAAAACAACTCTTCAGCTAACAGCCATTTCTTTAACAACGTGGTATTATAGAGAATGGTATTTTGGAACGTTTCGTACAATTCAATTATTTTTAATGGCTATTGGACTCATTTAAGATTAACCTTACCTTTGTACAAAATCGTAATATGTTTGGTTCACTTAATTCAAGACGGTTAAGTAAAGAAAAAAGTTGCATTCAATTGTGGTATCGTTGATTAGAGACATTATGTTTTCAGTGATATTAAATGATTTCAAAATAACATGTTTTACTTTATCAATAAACTACATAGTAACAGATTTATTATTTATAGCATGTACGCATGACATCATTTCTTGGCAATTTATTTGGTTTTCGATCAATGGAAAGTACGTCTTGTGTTTTGATTCCCTTATGATCATGGATATAACTCTGCTACCTATAATAGAGATATTTTTTTTGTAATGGCTCTGACGGACAATGTTTACGTAAGTATTTCAAGACACGAAATGCACGGTATGATTTCTTTATTTTTCTTATCAATAATTTTGATGTTACCTATGTAATGGTGTAGAGTCGCATAAAGCAAACATAAAAATCACTGAAACCTGGTATGTAGGTATTTGTTATTTTTATTGAGTGTGAAAACGTTCTGCGATGGGCCTGTTTGCTATCAATTGGGGCCTCATAGATATCCATAAAAATCCTTGTCAACTCCTTTGAGTATTCCCTCAGACCAAAATCCGAAAACCATAACGTTAGAAAATAAAAATAACATTCGATATGTGAGTGTGAGTTACATTAAACGGAACATATTTTTATGAATACATAGTTACCATCGTTTCATATCGATGCCTTACGGCCAAAAGAGGCTAACCGCCACTTAACAAACTTTACAGGAGAGTAGTTTAAAGTTCAAAATAAGTGAAAAAAAATCATAGAAAATTTTCTGTACGTTCCTAAAGTTTCAAAATTTAACCATATAGTTTTTGATTAGGTCTCTACGAAATGACATTGTTAATTAAAACAAATCACACTCCTAACACTATTTACTGTCGCTTACCCTCAAATGGTCCTAATTATACTAACAGGAAAAAACATCGTAAATGAAAACAACCCAATTAATGAGTTCCAACCCAAATGATTTAACTGCACCATTTATTTTATTTCTGTTGAAGAAAAAGAGCATACCTGTGCTTTTTCTTTTCATCAATATTACATAACCGGCTATTGGTTAATGGCAGAAGAACAAGGAAATTGTTATAAGTTAATTATCTATAAAAAATATTATAAGCTCTTTTATACAACGCGAAAGAAAATTGTGATTAATTCTTATAAAATTATACATACATACTTACATACATGCATAAGACTTTTTTAAGTTTTTAAACTGGCTAACCGACTAAGGTATGAATTAAAAAAAAGATAAATTGTGCTCAATCAGTCTTTAGTTTAGAAAATTAAACAAAACAATTGTTACTCATTGTAAGTTAGTCTTGCATTATACATTCATGCTGACATTCTAGGTATGACAAAAAAATATAAACTTAACATTTCGTACCTAAGGACCACTTTTAGGTATGACGGTAGGCGTTTGGTCCTCAACGTCTGCGTCTACATTTGCCGTAAATCGCCTCGCGACGTCCGTTGCCGGGGGAGTCCTCATGAAGACATGCGTCAGGCCGAAGGTGAGGACACCGTGGCGGCCTACAGCCACTCCACAAAGAGTGTTCTTACTATCGCTTTTGCCGTGTATCCATTCATTTGCACTCACCCATCCATTCACTCAATCGATAAAACAATGATGATGACACATGTTAAATCAGTCATGGTGACAAATCTTGAGGCAGAATAACAATTTGCATCTACTAAGGGTCGGAACATATCTGACGGAAGATCCGTCGCGTTTTATCGGTCACGTAACGCCAATACATACAAATGTATAGAAAAACGTTCAACCTTTCACACCTGACCGATGATCCGTTAGTACGTCGAGCCAACAGCGTCTGTTCCGTTTCCGTCAACGCCTTATCCGTCGACGTCTCGCGCACCACGTACCACGTGATTTTTGACCTTTGAGTAAGGAATATACATGGAGAGGGCAAATAGTACATATAGAAAATTACATTATACACATATATACGAAATCGACATAAAGCCACCAAACATAGTATTGTCTCGTTTTGTCTTAGGGATATCTCTGTCAGAAGATAGAGATAGCCATAGTTTACTGAATAAATTAATCATGATGATATTTTATTAGAAATGTCATTCGTGCCAATGTCGCCTTTTTTTCGCCAAGGTTTATGGTCCATCTGCTGTGAAATCGTTGTATATTGAACATAATAATGTTTTTGTGCATAAATATGTCTAAAAACTAGATGAACCAGTGCTTCAGGCTGTGTTTCATTACCGCATGTATGGTGCCATTTATGTCCGGTATTTTCTCAGCGACGCAGTATCGATATGGGCTCTCAGAGAATATTTTGTTACATGTTTGATACAAGGGTCGTCTTTCGCTTTGCCATGTTCGCCCACATTTGCATTATGGAATAAACTAATCTGGCAAAAGATTTAAACTAACTAAAGTAACTTAGTACAAAAATGTATTATTTTCCTCTAACCGGCTCCATATCGATATCGATAACATTCTGGAGTACAACCCAAATGGCATCTATTTTATTTGGCCAACGTCTCGTAGGTATGCACGCTAATTTCGTAGGTATGCACGCTAAATTCGTAGATATTAGATATACCATATCCATGTCATTCCCAGATCGGTGATTTTTAAGATCATAAGATTCCAGGGCCGCCAGACCTTACTTTATTTTTCAGAAACGAAATGTGTAGAATAATGTAGTGTTAGTATGTGGTATGGAGTGTTCGCATACTTACTAGCTTGGATTGTGTGCCAATTTTTAGGTATGAGGTGCTAAAAGGTCCACGGGAACAATTTCCATACATACCTACATTAAAAACACTTTGTGTCATGCGCTGCAACTGTAACCCCTTCTATATCATTTGTATACATTTTGTTAAAAACCGTAACCAAATCGTATCATCGTCTTTTAATTTTGAACCTCCATACCTTTAAAGGAAATATATTCAAATAACGCTTGTTGGCTGCTATAAAAAATCTCCGAAGTCCGACATAATTTTAATAGTCAAACTCGAATTGCAATATAAATAACTACAGGACTTCAGTGATTACATAACATCAGGGCACACGAAAAATGATTAGGTAAAAGAATATGACAGTAAAATATTGAGCTGTAAAATATTCAGCTCAATGTGTGCAGATACGCTCGACGCATTTTTCGTCAGATGTGTACCGACTCATTTGACGGAATAGACGCGACGGAAGATACGTTTCACGCATCTTCCGTCAGATATGTTCTGACCCTAATATATGTGCAAAACAAACGTGCAGTTTTTATTCTCTCACTCTCATAGTCCCGTAGGCAATTCGACCCAACAGAGTCATATCAGCCGCAGGATTAACTCTTGACTGTTACTGAGAATTAATCAAAAAATCCAATAATTCCTTGCTGGCCCAACCTGGGATTCGAACCCTTGATTATGATCCTAAGCCAGGCCAGCCAACAAAAACTCTATAGTAGGTACTTATTTACCCATTCAGTATTGTCTGAACAAGATAGCAAAATAATGACTTCTTACTTATGACACTTAAAATAACTAATTAGAATACACAATTATAGATGAATATAAAAGTCTATTAAAATAATCTTACCGTTTTATTTCCTTCGAAAAACTTCGCGCCAAACGGACTCGCAAGCACGGAGGTACTTACGCCTTGGTGAATGTTCGCTGTGCAACGCTAACGACATTTCGTTCGAACGAAAGAGTGAGATAACCGACGCTGTTTGTCATTCTTCTGTAAGCTAACCGCCAAACCTTTGATTTACCTTGTTATCTAACCACCATACCAGATATTTTTTTTTGGAGGGAAAAAAAGGGTAAGCGACAATGTAAGGCGACATTCATTTGGATGAATTATCCTAAACGCCTTCGATGATTGATTTGGTGACTAGGGAAAATAAAAATAAACGCCAAATAAAGTCACGGAAATGAGACCTAAATGTAATAAATGACATATATTTTATCCAAAGGAACTGCCCTAATATCCTAACCGAAAGTTTGGTACACAAAGATTTAAGTAAAATTTGACTAATGTATTTTTTACAAAAAAAGTATTAACAGCCCAAACTACTTAACGTTCAAGTAAAGAAAAAAATATTCAAAGCCAAAATTGCTTATCTTACAGTTTTGAAATATTATTTTTATCCAACCACCATAATACAAAATACACCAAAAATAACTGTCGTTTATGACGAAAAACTTAGTGTTCGAACCTCAATTCCTTTACCGCCTAAGCGACAAAAAGTTTGTCCTAGAGCCACGAAACTTAGACTTACTTAGGTACAACTTAGATTCTAACCATAAATATAAGTCGATTTCGCCAAAAATGTCGCTTACCCCCTTTTGGCCGGAAGGCATCGATATGTTTTTTATAATACATGCTATTTTCACATGTTTTGAGTTTCCCTAGGTTTTAATAATTACATACGTAAACTGCAACATTTAAAAAAATGTACACAAAACTGAACCAAAGCTCAACAAGGTAAAATGTTTTTCCGGCACCTATTTGTTTCCATCAGGATCCTTATCCCGCAAAACATTTATACAAATAGCTGCAATACATTTTGTTGGCAAGTTGTTATCAATAAAACGATGACTTTTGTTTTATACAGCCCTTTTATAGGTTTTCAATATTGCTGCGTCTAC
Organism: Euclidia mi; assembly: GCA_944739405.2. Taxonomy (NCBI): domain Eukaryota; kingdom Metazoa; phylum Arthropoda; class Insecta; order Lepidoptera; family Erebidae; genus Euclidia; species Euclidia mi. Next base: position 15,349,939 of record OX123193.2, read on the forward strand.
GATATTTTCAACGTTCATCATTTACAGAATATACTTTTATGGGAAATCGCTACAGTAAAAAGTTTTAACACTTTTATTGTATTACGTGATGATTTCAATGTACCAATTTTTGTTTTTTTGAACATTTTCAATGGTTCAATAGCCAGTAACCAGATGCGCATGGCGCTTAAAAGGTAGCTAGCTGGTTGCCTGGTAAGAAAAATATATTTTATACTACACCTGATCGGAACAGTAGTCAATATTCCCTGAAAATGAAAAGAGAACGTTAGTCTTTTCCTTGACCTGAATAAGCGGGAGGAAAAAATGTATAAAAATCCATTTCTAACGTGTTTTAGCGGGAGAGAAAGTTGTATGAATTTTCAATTCTCATGTGTCATCTTATCTATGGCGCGCGCCTGCTCAAGGAGTTTTCATATAATTTAAATATGGAATCTCCGTGCCACTGACATCCTTTTGTGAAGAAAAAAAAAACAAAAGAAGCCCGAAATATCGGTCAAATTCTCAGCTAAATTGTGTCTTACATGGTGTCTTACGTTTTGATTTTATTTTAAAAATAAAGTAAAATGTCAACTTCTAGCAGTGAAAGTGATGTTGAAATGACGCCGCCTTACTTAAAAGCATCTGCGCAAACAGCTGTTTTAAACCTACTACCGGATAAATCGAAGAAAAAATACAACCAAACTTATGACCAATTATATATGACCAATTACTTCATATTATTAAATACTTTCTACAATACAAGTCTTTAAATGTTCCTCACAGCATAAAGCACTGTGTAGCACTCGGGTGAAAGTCCCATTCCTACCTCGTGAGTATTGTGGCCCTAGGCTGCGCCGTCGGGCCACAAACTGCTCCCTCGCTAGTAATCGGTTCCTTTCCTCCCTCGGTGAACAATGTACTATTATATTAGGTTGGGATTACTCTCCCTTGAGATAAATAAATGACGTTAGTAGGGACATGTAAGATAGATAGGCTTAAGAGATCCTTACAAATACAAAATTTATATAACTAACATTATTGATAACAAACGGATCCTGATAATAATTTCACTGATAATAATTATCATAATAATAAAATTGTAAAGAAACAAAAACAGTGAATCTGATTAACTATGAATTATTATTAATTCGTGGTATGGTTAAAATTTAACACGAAGTTGCAGCAGCTTTCCAATTTCCTGCCATTGCATTGAGTATTTACGAGACATGCGGCGAAGCTAAGTTCCCCGAGGATTCAATTCTGAAATCGGCTTCTGAAAAGATTTTCACTTGTACCTATGTGGTATTAATTTTCAGTAACTGTTTATAATGAAAATTTTAACTTTATAGTAATGAATCTGTGCAATAGTTTGATTTACTTTTTTACTAGTCCCTGTCGACGGTGAGATGAAAAAAAAGACAAAGTTACGCGTAATAGGAGGGAGAATATGAATGAAAGACTTCGCATACATAAGGCAAGCACAGCTTTAATGCACCAAAGCATATTCTGTATGGCAGTTTAAGCGTAAATATTTTTAAGAAATGTCTAAATGAGTTTTTAGTTAACAAATGTTATTATACAATTACAGTCTTATTAATAAAAATTGCTTATTCTTCTCTTACTTCAAAGTTATACCGGGGCTAGTTAATTCTAGATAAGTTATGGAATAGCTACGTGTTAATAACGGTATTAATAAATGCGAAGTAAGTTCGAAGGAACAATACCATTCTTACACTGAGATTAAGGTATATGTTATGGCAACCCACTGATATTAAAAGTAAAAATAATGAACAAAATGACCTGGTCGAATAAAAACCTTTTATTAAACACTTTTATTTGTCAATCACAACTATCCCAAGCGAACATGACACACAACACGCCTTAGACTAGGTATATATATTATGTTACAAAACACATATGTAATGGTGCGTCCGCACGCTTGCCAAACCTCGGCAAACCATCACAAATGCAAACGTGTGGATAGGATATTTGGCTAGGTTTGTATAGGTTTGCAAGCGCTTATACAATTTCACATGCCTTATTAATGGTTATATTTCTTCAATTACTTCTATCATTCTTAAATCTTCAATGAAATAATCTCTATTCATTTTAATCCACAATAATAAAATTACAAAATCAGATACTAGTAGTACTCGAACGAACACCAAACAAATGTGAAAATATATTTGGGTTATGTATATAAATCTCAATGAAAGTTGGAAATACAATATAAATCTACGAGCTTTTACCCGCGGCTTCGCTCGCGAAAATTCGAAGTAACACAATTCTCTCATAATAGACGGATACTTTAATTATCATTGTCGTTTAAACATACTGTTTATACCGATAAGAAATATAACTGCAAGGAGTATTTACACATACAAACTACATAGTACCTACTCAACATGTTATTCGGTGACAGTGACGTTTCGTTAGAGTGGCCAATATGGCGACTGCACTTTGTCCATGATTTGTCCGTCAGAACCATTAGAATTTAACAAAATACTCGACAATCCGAATTTTGCGGATATATGTTGTCGACTCGAAATATTTATTTTTTATGTTTTAGTATATAGGTAAAGTTTTGATCGAGTCTACCGTACCCCGTGACAAAATTATTAATATAGATGCTTACTTCCAGCGTTAAACCATGGGGCTCCGCAATTGTAACATCATAATGTGTGTTTTGCATGCCTGTATGGCCGAGTAAAGTGATCTAAAATTTCAACAATGTTTGTAACATTTACCTTACATTTGTTCAGCAAACGAATAAATGATTTTGATTTTGGTGCCAGCCAGGAACAGACACAAACATTTTATAGTTTCTTATTATGCTTCTGCCAGCACTGACCTCAAAGACTGCATAAAGTGTAGTGTTTAAATATTTTTCCCGAGCTCCAATTTCCGAACCGCAGCCGTTCCTATTTGTCTGTGTGCACCGTACTTGACCTTTACACTTTACGCTTTGTTTCTATTATAGATACCTAACAATTCGAGGGGTAAAGGGTACATATTACCTTTTGAACTGTTAAAAATTAGAAACAAACATGGTCAGTGAACTAGGTAAAATATTAAGAATTTAGTTTTAGACGTGGCACATATCCAAAAAAGCCTATGGCCGTTGGAGCAGTAAGGTTCTAGAGTGACGGCCACGCACCGAACGTCGTGGCAGAGGTAGGCCTTGGGTGAACTGTCGATCTTATGGGGATTGCGGGCAGCGGATGGATGCAAGTCGCTCAGGATCAGTCCATGTGGAGCCTACTTTTGGGACTACCTTGGGCTCCCTCAATAGGCTGCTATGTGGAGCAGAGGAAGTCTTTCGGTTTATATGATTTTGCCGACTTTTATAAGAAATATTGTGTTTTACCACATGCCGGACGATACAGCAGGGGTAGGCCAACCACGTACCGGCCAACACAGCAGGGGTACGCATGGTGGACCGACGATATGGTAAAGATTGTGGGAAGCGGTTAGATGCCAGTGGCTCAAGACCTCAAAAGCTGTGTGGAGAGCCTCGGGGGAGGCCATGTCCTGCAGTGGATGTCCCTAAGCTGAGGTGATGATGATGTTTCAGTAGTGCGAATTATCTCACAAGTTCATATTAATATTCATATCTTCACTATTTAAAGGTGTTAATTACATTTACGATAGTTATATTCAAAACAATTACGTCTCAATATGTGAAAAGTGGGTTGTAACAAGTTCTTACCCAAAGGGACACGGTTAAAGGAGGGAAAGATTGGACATAGTCTGGGTGTTTAACTAGACAAACAGATAATTTTAGGCAATTCACACTTGTATTGGTTATATTGCCACTGCCAATTTCATAGTATGCTACGTGGCAATATGGAAGCTCTTGGGGTCGGTACATATCTGACGGAAAATGCTTCGCGTAAGATCAGTCGCGTAACGCCAAAACCGACAAATGTATTATAATACATTTGTCTGTTTTTCCAATCAACCTTACACACCTAACCGATGATGCGTTAGTGCGACGAGCGTACAGCGTCTGTTCCGTTTCCGTCAACGCATTGTCAGTCGACGTCGCGCGCGCCACGCACGGCGCACCACGGGTATTTTGACTGACGCGTTGGGCGTTTTAAACTGCAATATCACACAACGCAACCGCATTGTAGATGCTGACTTGACGCGTATTGTGGCAGGTCTAATTTGACGGAATATACCCAACCGATGCAGATACACTCGACGTATTTTCCGTCAGTTATGTATGGACCCATTTGACGGAATAGACGCGACCGATGGTACGCTCGACTCATTTTCCGTCAGATATGTAACGACCCTTAGAACAATGTAGCCGAGAAAAATAAAATTAAAACTTGAGTTGGGACGGGTTTAGTCCCATTTTCCGATGGAAAGATTTCTATTATCCTTTATAGTTTTGTGTTGCGTGTTCGTGACATGGGTCAAGTGGCGTGACCTGTGACAGCTCACCGTCCACGATAATAATATAAACGTTACATAAGGTATTTGTTCTGTTTTTATGTCCATTTATATTTTGTGTAAAAGTTTTTAAAAATATGCACCTATAAAAATGTGATTGGTTACCGCATCGGGTGCGAGTCGTTGTAAATATGCACATTGCCCGGGCGATTTAACGACATTCAAATGATCACTGTCATGTCTCATGACACGAAGGGATCGCAGTATTTTCTTGAGAGATGCACATAGGGTTAACCGTTTTCAATAAAAAGATTATCAACGCAGTGGACAAGATAAAACATACAGGACGAGACCACAAAAAATACGGCGAAATTATTTATTCTACCGTTTGTAGATTCTGTTACAAAATTCATACAAATGTTACTAAGCTTACCGTTTTTGACGGAATATACAGGGTGTCATAAGACCCATCACCAAGCCGAAGTCTACTCTTTGTGGACATCATGCCAAGTCATACAAACCAAAAATAATACCTGGGGAACGATATTTTTTTAAGTTTTCACATTTTTTAAACCGCAATTAAAAGCGCGCGTGTGCAATGTTCGAAATACCTACTTATCCATAGGGTCATAGGGCATCTAAAGAAGATCTAACGGGGTAAATGCATCGATTTTGTACCTAATTAGAAAAATTCCATATTAACTTTGAGGCTCAATATCTCCTGAAACAGGAATTTCCCAGGTATGGTGCCGAAGTAAAAAATGTTCGTAGTGATTGGTACACCATGGGATTTCAGTTTTCTTTAAGGATCTTGTGACGCCCTGTATTATATTCTTAAATGCTGAGTCTATCCAAATGTATATGACATTTTATTGAACATCTTACGCACTTCAGAATAATATACTAATACCATTTAACTTAATTTCAATGGTATTCACTCTTCACTCAGCCTTAAAATACTCAGTATGCTATTAGCTTAACATACGCAGATGCAGATGAGCTTTAACACAAAAGAGTACGAAACCATGACAAAGTGTTGTACTTAATATCTCGCTTCTCACATGGTCGAGTAAATATTCTGTCGAGAGCTATCCAATGCTTATATTAATCCGAGCCGAGCATCGGCCACTTTGCATAATTACCGGCTAATAACCAGAGAATATGCCGGTTTACTCATCTCACGCTGCTAATCGGCTTTACCTTACAGCGTACATTTGATAATGAAATGCAATTCACTGCCTGAATAATATGCAGCCCTCTGACGCTTTATTGTATAGCCTTATCTTTGTATTTAGTACACGTTTACCTGCTAAAGACACGTTTATGTAAAACTTTTGTACTTGAAATTTGTTATAACATAATTATGTCAAATAATCAATATCTATTTCAGAAAGTCTTTTAAATGTAGCTCCATCATATTTATCCTTTATTTCGTTTTAAAACTTGTAAAGTTCAATCTGTAAAACTCAAAACAAATATGTATGATACCGTTCGAAATGAAATAAAGCTTATATCTTGTAATTATTACTCAAAGCAATATAAAAAATTGTATGCTTGTCGATGTGTATTGAAAAACAACGACTGGAGATATTGTAGATTTTGGAAACGAACTTACTTCTGCTTATGTGGTGTGTATAGACCACACACAAATGTACCTATTATTTGAAGATTGCTGCACTATATTTATAAACATAAAACACTTTCCCAAAATACACAACTTAGCATGCAATAGGCATTCATATGATGGCCGGTGCTTTTCTTTTTCATTAAATATCACGTCTATGCCAATATCACCAGCTTAAGCTTATTTTAAGGTGTTTTTTTTTTGTTGTTTAAATGTAATGAACATTCTTAAAGATATTGATCGCCTGTAAGTAGGCGTTTTTACAATGAAACTTCTACTGCCTCGTTTAATCTTTTGAAGACAATACAAATTGAAAATAATGGCGACATGCAGCGAGAAAGTAGCAGTTACTATATTATTTTCGATTGCCCATTCTAACTGAAAATGAGTCTTGGTTAGTTAAAACGTCTAAACTAATAAGTAGTAGCAGTTGGTAAAGAAGTTGTATCGAAAATTGGCTTCTCTAACCCTACACGTCTATAATTGAATAGCTTTTCAAGGGTCTTTTAATTAGACGTCCTCAATCGATGGCTTGGAAAACATCCGTAAGAAACTAATTAGCGGAACAAATAAACGATCTTAATTCTATCATAACGTAAAGTGGATGATTATAGTTAAATTATTTTTTGAAGTTGGAGTAAAATATATATGTCATGTACTGTAACAATAACAAAAAAAATACTTAGTAGTAAGCAGTTACTACAAGGCAGATTTTGAATTCATAAAGATACTAAATATTATTTTTTATTTTGTAACATTTCATGTTATATTTTATATATCATACATACATACATATAATCAAGCCTTCTTCACGTCGGTATATGCAGAGGCAACGGAATGCCACTTGCTTCAACCCTTACAAACCCCACCCGCTTTCTCTACATTCTCTGCGAATTTTATTTTATATTTACTAACAAATTATTTGAACTGTTTTCTGATCTGATGATCTTTTTAATGGACACCGACACGCTCTAGTATATAAAATTTTAAAAAATAAGAGTTAAATTGTTGGCCGTTATCTGTGTAAACATATTCAGAAGTCAACAAACATCTTAAAGTCATTGTATAGACAGCTGGCAGAAAAAGTAACAAAATGAATGTCTATTATTATATAAATGCGTCACATTCTTTGAAGACAGACCTGCACTGATTTCATTAAACTTAACTGATTTAAGGTATAATGTTAGTTTGTATGCAGCACTGATTTGTTTTTGTTTAGTGAAACATAAATAAAATATCACTAGTACTTACTTGACAAGGGTTTTGTATGTAAATATCTACCTTATATCTACGGCATACAGTCAGACCGTACATTGAATGTTATTAGATACCTGCGCACATTATCTCTCCTATTCTCTCCCAAGCATGCGAACTCCATAGCAACTCTAGAATGACTCGCGTTACCTACTAGCCAACCCTTATATCGCTGACATGAGAATGTAGGAATTTTCAAAGTAAGGTAAAACTTCCCACAAGTTCTATTAACATTCTTGTAGCCAGGTTTGGATTCTTAATTGAAAATGTTCCTGCTCTCAGTGAATTTTATTCTTTAGCTTTCAAACATACTAAGAATTTATTAAATTCATCTTAATTTGTGCCAGCATATTATATAAAAATGGAGATTGTTTAAGATCCGGGGTCAAAAATAGGCGACTTTTTTAAAGACAAAGAAATAGGGAAAGACTTTTGGCACTCAGACATTTGCTATCCCTTAAATATCTGATTTTCAAATAATATAAGTACTATTTTTATGAACATACCACGCGAGCAAAGCCGCGGGTAAAAGCTGCTATGTACAAAAATTTTAAGTTGTCTTTCCCAGATATTTTTGGATACGCGATTGAGATACAATATAAAAATAATTGAAATAATAAGTTACGAAGTGAAGGGAACAGTCAGTAAGCGGCTTTCGGGAAATTGTTGACGTCTAGGATTGTTGCCAATTTGAAAATTTTCTTTAAATTTTATCAAATAATTTTGTAGCTATTTTCTTAAATTCTAAAAATTACGTCGCGAATCTTGTGACTTTTATATAATAAGTTATGAACTTATTATTATATATTTTGTAGTTAACAATAAAATTAAACCGGAATTATGAACATTTATTCGTATGAATATTGTTGTTATTACTCTTGTTTGGTCTAATTAAAATAAACAAATTAAATTATATTCAATTTCGGTTCGTGTAATTGTACCATTATCTGTGTAATGTTTAGGTTCTAAGTCACGCGAACTAATTGCATAATCATTTTTGTTTAATCAACTCCCAACTAATGGTATGGAATTTAATCATGGTCCATATACTATTACTGTGTAATGGATTATACAATTTATCACTCATGATTATTTGCCATTTAAATAATAAACACAAATAGTTATTATACTTATTACATGCAAGATCCCACTTTGTGATGATATTATTTCAGGACAAGTGATTTTAAATACATAACAACTTTAACTATTAACATAGGTGCATTATTCTATCTAGTGATAAAATATGTCAAAGGTTTTAAGCCAATATCAAAAAACCTCACACACAGTCATTGTGTAAGCACATAGCGGGATCTTGTGCAATCAATACACACATACTTACACCTTATTTATTTCAAGCATCAAAGTTTTTATTTTAACATTAAAACTTGAAACTTTTAACAAAAAAAATAACAAAAACTTGGTTATTTGAATTTTTCACATAAATTTTGACGGTATGTGAATTAAGTGTAAATACAAAAGATGTATATCTTTTTATTACCTACAACTTCGCCATTTACGTTTTTTTCCGTGGGAGTTGTAGTTTTGCCGGCAATCGCGATAAACCTTTTTTTACCCTTAAAATGGCAACCACGTCTACGGCCCGACCTCAGATCACCCGTAATTTATTTTTTCTTTAATTTTTATTATATTCTCATACATACATACATAGACTTATGCCTGTTTCCCGTAGGGGTAGGCAGAGACTACGGAACGCCATTTGCAACGATCCTGACATACGTCTCTTGCTTCATTCACTCCCATCAAGTTTGTCATGCATGCTCTTCTATTGAGGGTACTTCTGACCTGTCCTTTTTAGGGTTTCGTACCTCGAAATGAAAAAATGGAACCCTTATAGGATCACTTTGTTGTCCGTCCGTCTGTCAAGACCCATTATCTCAGAAACGCCTGAAGGTATCAAACTGAAATTTATATCAAATAATTAAATCTGCTGTCCCATGAAGCTGTGAAAAAATCAAACTTCTAAACCAACGCAATCAAAAGATACAGCCGTTTCTGCTGAAAATTTCCGCAATTTTCGAAACTCAAGGGAATCAAAACCTACAGGGTATTTCCCGTGAACTCAGAAGTTTTAAATTTGATACGAGGCAATGTCTTATAGCTCAGATAAAGAAAAAATTGCGAAAACCGTAATTTTTTAGTTACATTATATAAAAAGAATGTTATGTATTAATTTTAAAGTTACTACCCCTTTCCTCATGAACGAGTAAAGTTATTAAATTGAAATTCATATCAAATATTTGAGTCTATAATACCTTTAAGCTGTAACAAAATCAAACTTTTATCTCAACACAATCAAAAGAAACAGCAATTTTAGCATATTTTTAAACTCGCAACTACTAGGAAGGAAATCAAAACCCGTACTTCCCGTGAACTCAGAATCTTGAAATTTGGTAAGAAGCAATGTCTCATAGCACAGATAAAGGAAAAATTGCGAAATCCGTAAATTTTTTGTTACATCATATTATAAAAATATTTTTGTAATTTTAAAGTTATTACCATTTTCTCATGAACGCGTAGAGGTATTAAATTGAAATTCATATCAAATACTCAGGTGTATAATACTTTCAAGTTGTATGGAAATCAAACCTCTATGTCAACGCAATAAAAAGAAACAGCAATTTAAGCCGCATACTATCTCATAACTACTCGCAAGGGAATCAAAACCTACAGGGTACTTCCCGTGAAATCAGAATCTTGAAATTTGGTATAAAGCAACGTCTTATAGCACAGATAAAGAAAAAATTGCGAAAAGCGTACATTTTTAGTTCCATTATATAATAAAAATAATTAGTATAATATTAAAGTTACTAGCCCTCTGCTTATGAACGCGTAGAGGTATTAAATGGAAATTCATATCAAATACTCGGGTCTATAATTTTTTTAAGCTGTAACAAAATCAAACTTCTGAGCCAACGCAATCAAAAGATACAGCTGTTTATGCCACGAATTGACGACCAGTTGGCGCAGCGGGAGTGTAAGCGACTGCTACGCCGAAGGTCGCGGGTTCGATTCCCGCTCAAGTCAAACATTTGTGTGCGGGAACATGGATGTTTGTCTTGGTCTGGGTGTTTCTATGTATAATATGTATGTATTTACAAAAAAAAGTGGTCTAAAAGAAGATGTAGTGACAAAGATTGAAAAAGGAATGTTACGTTGGTTTGGACATCTGGAGCGGATGGATGAAAGAAGAAATACGAAAGGAGTGTATCGTGCGGGAATAAATGGAAATGTCGGTAGGGGACGCCCTAGGCGCACGTACGCCGACCAAATAGGTGATCTACTGATAAAGGGCAAAATAAAAAGTACCTATAACCGACGCGCATGCATGACGAGGTTAATGAATGTCGATGAAGCGAAAGAGGTATGTTTGAACCGAAGCATGTGGCATTCCATAGTATCTGCCTACCCCAATGGGAGACAGGCGTGACGTTATAGATAGATAGATAGATAGATAATTATGTATATTTATCCATTATCTAGTACTCATTGTACAAGCTCTGCTGCAGATATAGATACTGCTAGACTAGTTTACTTTCGTTATTTTCACAGCGTAATGTCTTACGGAATAATGTTATGGGGTACAGCTGCTGATATACTGACTATTTTTATCATTCAAAAAGGGCCATACGTGCAATTTATAAGTAAGGTGCTAGAGATTCTTTACGTTATAAATTTAAAGAAGTAGACATATTGACAGTTGCATCGCAATATATATATGCTAACTTAATGTACATTAAGAAAAACTTAATTCTATACCGCAAAAATAGTGATTTGCACAACGTGAACACAAGGAATAAGCATAAACTGGTGGGAACTAACTACCGTCTACATAAAGTTCAGAACTCATTTGCGGGGATTGGTATACGATTTTTCAACAAATTGCCTCTTGAAATAATGAATTTACCCATGCACAAATACAAACGGACAATTAGGAACTTTCTTTTACAAAGGGGTTATTACACTATTAAGGATTTTTTAAATGATAAGACACCGTGGGGATAGGCTTAGGCTTGTTTATCTCACGATTATTTTATTTACATGTTAAGTGGAGGTGCCTCGTGAACACATGATTTTTGCAGTATTTGGATATTTTTATGATGTGTTGAATGTAGTTTAACATTATTTATCTCTGATCATATCATTGTTCACTTTTCACCTTCACAAAACTCTTTCTACATTTGCATTCCTTCACGCGTTCCACTAACTTATGTTAATAATAACGATCTGGAAAATGGAGGTAATTGGCGGTCATGGTCAGTATACCAATAGATTGTTTCTTACTGCTGGTTCGTATACCGTTGTTGTCATGCTCACTAAAATGTCATTTCTTGTGGTGGCGTCGTGTGTCGGGTCATCCCTGTCCCTCTAATATGGCGAGAGGGATGATGGCTGGCACATGCGTCATACTCGTGAACGGGTGCTACTTGCGATGACTGGTCGATGACGGTCTTGCGGGCTGGTATTAGATTTTAATATTTAACTGCATCATTTCCATCATGGTTCTGATCACTTTCGCGGATTGCCTGCATTATTAGGTATATACGAGTATAATGTAAGTGGATGCTCCTGTTTCACCATGTCTATTCTGAGGAGGCTAACCAAAAGTATTATGCTTGAGTATTATGATGTACAGTAAATATATACAAGTGATATAGAAGGTGTAACAGTTGCAGCACCTTACAAAATGTAAATTGTGTATTATGCAAAACCTGGCGATGAAAAAGAGTGACCGTGAGTTTTATTGCCCGTTCTTTCTCATGGTTCTACCTATTGATTTGCGAACGTGGCAGTAAATGTAAATGTAGAAGCATACAGTAATAATGTTTTAAATTTGAGTATAAGTAATTATTTTATAAATTTATATTTTGACGTTCATAACCGTCACATTGTGACCCAAATGAATAAAGGATTTTGAATTTGAATTTGAATTTGCTTCGTTTGGGACCAGATGGTGATGTGTGTAATTAGTAGAATATTATTATATTATTATTAAACTCTCGCAAATTTTCGAAACACACAGGGGAATCAAAACCTACTGGGTACTTCCCATGAACTTAGAATATTGAAATTTCGTACGAGGCCACTTATTTTAGCGCAGATTAAGGAAAATATCCAAAAATGTTAATTTTTAGTTACATCATACCGTAAAATAGGGTTACATTGATTATTTTTAATTTCAATTGATCATAACTTTGCCAGTTTAAGCTAAAAAATGAAAAATAAATACTGTATTGACAACTTAGGACCTGCTATCATAACAAGGCAATAAAAAATATCATTTATAGTTTTGGCGCAAAAAGTCCCTAAGTGTCAATTCAACTTAATACTTGCAATGTGGTTATTTTGATGAGTCATATCTTTATGACGGAATATCACAGTATCCGCTAACAGGGTTGAAAAGCAAAAACAGAACAAAATATTTAAAATAGATTAAATATAGATTACTTAGACTTCAAATTAGAGCAATTTGAAAATCGGTGGGGTGTCTTTGATTGCAGGGGTTACATTGATAACAGATTTTAAGCAGTTTACTAGGTTGAAAAATAAAACAATCGTCTTAGGATAATCAAATATATGACACAAAAAACAATCAAACTGTAACATCATATACTAAATAAAGGTTAAAAATCTTTAAAAACTTAAAATCTTTAAAAAAACTCAAAACTCCTTGGAAAAAAGAAAAATCTAAAATGTTTTATTACTAAATTATTACTTCGAATAATAAGCCTTTTTAATTTTAATTAGAGAAAATTATCATTTTTTCTTATACATTTAGTTACGATATCAGGAACTACACAATCAACAGTCTAGGCGGAAGAAATATTGAGATCATTACACAAATATTTTCATCAATGTAATTTGCTTGCTCATAGCTCTTTTACATCGTTTAACTCCATCGGTAACTTTTTGCAACACTTCTGCAAGTGTTTCTTCCGTATAGTTCCTGTAATTGGGGTACAAGGCGTTTTTTATAGTTCCGCACCATTTTATCTGTAAATGTGGGTATCTTTGGTAAACTGTACTTATTACAATGTGATTTGTTTAAATTAATCTTTGGGTTACTTTGATTGTATATCAATGTTGCCCCATACCACCTATCAAACTAAACCCAGGAACAAATACTCATAATAAAACATACCCAAGGCAATCAATTAATTTTACTCGGAAGATTTTTAATAACTAAAATTTTTAATAACTTTCATCATTTTTAATAACTAAAAAAACGACAACAATAATACCAACCTTTGTAGCATTGAAGTTATCCCACACACTATTTCTTGGATTTGCAAGTACAGGAAATAAATATTTTTTTAAACGAGGGACGTTATCAATACCAACGCTGAAGCATTGAAGAAAGATAACTGAACAGTCAAATATACCAACAAAAAAACAAATGCCTGCGTTCCATAGAAAATGATATTTTAATAAAAAAGCATCCATAAAAAGTAATCATCAAAGTTACACCGCTATTTGAAAGTAACCCCATTTTACGGTACCTATAATAAAATCATTTTTTATGAGTTATTAAATTGAAATTCATATCAAATACTAAGGTCTATAACACCGTAAGGCTGTAATAAAATCAAACGTCTATGTCAACGCAATCAACAGAACAGCAATTTAAGCATATTTTCAAACACGCAACTACTCGCAATGGAATCAAAACCTTACTTCTTCTTCTTAAGGGTACTTCCCTTGAACTCAGAATCTTGAAGTTTGGCATGAAGCAACGTCTTATAGCACAGATAAAAGGAAAATTGCAAAAAAATGTAAACTTTTAGTTACATCACATAATTAAAATATTGTGACGGCCGGTGTCATGTCAATCTGTCATCACTACGGTTGTCAAAAACTACTGACGTCTACACGACAAACTAGCCGGTTGTCAAACACAATAATTAGCAAAGAGGTTTGAATACTATTTTATTATTTGGAAATTACAGTTTTTAGTTCGATGACGTATACACTCTGTCAGGTGTTCGCCAAATTCACCAGTCATTGACAACAAGGCAATGGCCGTGCGGATAACACATTCCGTTCACGTTCTGAGGGCGTGGGTTCAAATCCCAGTCATAACAGTTATGTGGATTTTGGTTTTTATGAAATTTGGAAAAAAATTATGAATATTTGGCAAATATTTAAAAAAAGATTATTTAAATATTTTGAGTAAAAATTAGAAAATTCTAGAAACTTCAGGAGGGAATGGAAAGGTTCAAAACAGACAGGAGGTAGAAAAACAATAGAATAATGAAATGACAATCGAAATTAATGGATCTAGAACATTCCTAGGGGTATATAAGGCGGTGTAGACGCGCTGAGCGCCAGTTTAAGTTTAGAAGTGGTAAAATGGAGAAGAAAAGGAAGAAGTAATAGGAAGAACGAAGTAGTAGTGAAATAAAGTGAAGTGAAAGTATAGTGCAGTGAAGTGCAGTGCAATAGACATTAGTGTTGGTGCTGTCCGCGTCGAAATTGAACGACGCGTCGTGTGTGTGAAGTCGAATAAAGTGTCATCAGTGCTACTTGGTGTTTCCTTCCAATCCCGTTACTCCGTCCGTAACAATATTTTAATAATTTTAATGGTACTAGCCCGTTGCTCAGGTCAAAACTAAAGGGTACTACCAGTCGATCTAGAATCTTGAAATTTGGCATATAAAGCAACATTTATAGCACATAGGAAAAATTTCGAAAACCTTAAAAAATTTAGTTAGATCACATATTTTTTTAAATAATTATATATACCTACAGGTTTTTACGGAACCCTTGGTGCGCGATTTCGACTCGCACTTGACCGGTTTATTTTAGGATGTCTCCAATCTGGTCAGAGAACGTCCGGTATGTTATATCCTCTTCCTCCTTTAATGGGTTTCATCCTGCTATAATTTCATTTCGTTAAGACCAGGGTAGACCCTGGTCTAATAATAATGTGAGGTAGCGAATAGATAATATAATATATCATTTAAATTACTTAACGAAGAAATTCTAATAGGAATTCATAAGGTATATACACCACTATTTTTTAATTAGTACAAAAATTTAACGAGTCTCTAAGTACTCAATACTCAATATTTTATTGCATTCCACAATGTTGTTATATTAGATGTTATAATAGATGGTAAGTTAGGTAGTACAATGTTTCATTTATGGACCCTGTTGGGCACAGCACAGTTTAGGAGATATTTCAGTAATCATATTTGTGTAGGAAAAAAAATTTAAACCCCTAAGTCCCAAAACTGTCCACAAAATACGTAATAATTGGTGAATGCACAACTAAAACTATGACCGACCCACGTACTATGTGTAGTAATAGTAGTTAATTGCTCCATTGATAAATTTCCCCCTGTCCCTCTGCGCCCGCGCCGCGCCCCGATGCGACAAACAGTGCTAAATTGTTAGCGGAAGTGAGCGCATCCATTTTTCGCCGCAACAGTTGTTTGTTTACGTTTACCCGACGCTATGGCTTATCAGTTCACATCACGGGAGTATGTAGCTATGCTTCGTGCGTACTTTTTGAGTGGAGAAAACGCGAGTGCATCTGTGCGTTTGTACAGGGAAGAGTTTGGAAGCCAGCGGATCGGTCGAGGCGGCCCTGTAGTTTGGCCTCCATGCTCACCTGACTTCACGCCCATGGACTTCTTTTTGTGGGTGTACAAAAGTGAGCCGGTTAGTGTCGAACAATTAAAACAACGCATATTGGACGCTTTTGACGAAGTGAAAAGACAGAAGCATACTTCTCTCGTTAAAAAACAATTTAATAAAACGTGCCCGTCTGTGTATTGACAATGGTAGTGGACATTTCGAAGGACAAATTAAAAAAATACTTGAAATACTTGTAGGTTTAGTAAACATTTTTTTTCGCGGGTAGGTGCGCAAAAAAGTAGGACACATCGAAGTTTTCGAAAAATCATTTTATAGTAATTTACACAAATAGTACCAATTATTATTAATTTTATTTAGTAGGATACAATAGTAAAGTCAGTACTCACGTTTGTGGACACACAGTACATGTAACTCAACTAGTGTCTTATCTCTAACACCACCTGCCAGCTGTTTGTACACTTACTTCACATCAAGAAAATTTTTGAACAATGTCTCAGCTCTCTGATATCCAATCTAAATAAATAAAAAAATTTGTTTATTTTCATTTTCTTACAAGCTAGTTAACATCAGTAGTTGAGGTACTCCTTTTAAGCATGAAAAATACTTGTGTTAGGAGCCCCCGCTCTTCACATTACACAATTATGAAACTAGACAGGTAAGTTTATCTATAAAACAAAGAAGAAAAATAAAATTACAAAATAAAAAGATAAAAAATAAATAATAGAAGAATACATAACAGAAACCAAGAAACCATGTTTGTGTGTGTGTGTGCGTGTGTGTGTGTGTGTGTGTGTGTGTGTGTGTGTGTGTGTGTGTGTGTGTGTCTGCGTGTGTGTGTGTGTGTGTGTGTGTGTGTGTGTGTGTGTGGGTGTGGGTGAGTGGGTGTGTGTGTCAGTGTATGTCATAATAATATATACATATCATGATACTATATGCAACAGGTCTTCTGTGCTACAGTAATTGAGGGTCTTCAGCCAAAACAGTAAAGCTTTTTTACAGTCATGAATAGTCATTGGGTAAATGTTGATAATTTTATTTATTTTGTTATATAAATATGAGGATTGTCTATCAAATTGTCTTCTTGCGAAGGATGTACTGACCGTTCTGGTGGGAGCAACATTACAATAATTTCGTTTTTTTGTTATTTTTGGGTCAAATTTTAGTTTTGAGTGTACCTTAAGGGTAATATGGAAAATGTATAATTGTCTTACAGATAAGATGCTAGCTTGTTTGTACAGTTCGTCGGTAGAAAATCGATACGGCTTATGGTACATCACTTTTATAATGGACCTCTGAGCCCTCTCTAGCTCAATGAATTTACTTTTTATTGATCCCCCCCACACAGGTATACAATACGATAATACAGATCGAACCAATGCAACATATATTTTGTTCAATAGTTCGGGTGGTGCGACGTCACGTAATGTTTTGAAAACCCATATAAACTTCCTAATCCTACTTTTGAGAAGTTCCAGGTGTGAGTGCCAAGATAGTTTCTGGTCAATCATAATACCAAGGTATTTGGTATTACATACCTTATTGATGATGGGGCAATTACAATTTGTTGAGTAAATATTGGTGCAGTTATGAATCCGGACTCCAAAGTTTACTGGCGGCTGAGACGAATTATATATTGAAAAGCATATAAAGTTAGTTTTAGTAATATTTAAAGTGAGTAGATTACTATTAAGCCATTTAGCTACCTTAGTCAGTCCAGCTTCAGCCAATTCTTGAACTTCCTTCCAAGAACTTCCAGTAAAAACAATGGCTGTATCGTCGGCATATGAGAATATGTTACCGGACGGGATATCTAGCCTACACAGATTGTTAATATAGATAAGAAACAGGGTAGGTCCTAGAACACTACCCTGTGGGACGCCGTAAAGGACGCGATCTGGCTCACTAATGTACTGATCAATTTGGACCTGTTGCTGACGTTCTGTAAGGTAGCTTTTAAATAACAGGAGAGCATTTCCACGTATTCCTATATTTTCAAGCTTGTTTATAAGAATGGGAACAGAGACAGTGTCAAATGCACTTTTTAGGTCAATAAAAACTGATAAGCATTTCTTGCTTTTGTCCAAATTATCGGTAATTAAGGAACTTATATTGGACACAGCATCTTCAGTGGATACACCTGTACGAAAACCATATTGAGAAGGTGCAATGATATTGTATTTATTAAGGAAGTTTAGCAATCTCCTGTTTAATAACTTCTCGATTATTTTAGAAATTACTGGGAGCACAGAGATGGGTCGGTAGTTATGGACATCATCCCTGTTTCCACTCTTATAAATCGGCGTTATTATTGCGGCGTTATATTTTTTTAGGGCTCTAGGGAATATGCCAGTTCTAAAACAAAGATTAACAAGGTGACTAAGTATGGGGACTATTAAAGATTTTATAAGTTTTAGAAATTTTGTGGCGATATTGTCCCATCCAGGGGAACTATTGGAGTCAAGGCTCAGCAGTATACTTTCCACCTCCATAGGATCTGTCTCTAGTAAGACAAATGAGGATAGCGTGGAGTTATTTGATGCTGATGATAACCCAGAACAGTGGCCACCGTGGCTATTAAGTATTGATTCTGCCAGATTTTTACCAACATTGACAAAAAACCTATTAGCATAGTTAACAGAATCGATAGGGTCGGCATGCTTGTATAATAAATTTGTGTTCGATATTTTTGTAGGCTTATAATGTGTGATGTCATTAATAGTTTTCCATAGAGTTTTGTGATTGTTAGTTGATGCAGCTAATTTATTTTTATCATATTTACGTTTTAATTTTCTTATGAGGTTATTACAATAATTCCTGTAGCGCCGGAAGGTAATTTTTAGGACTTCATTAGTAGGTTCGTTTTTCAAAGACCTTTGCATATTATTCCTATTTCTTATGCTCTGCTCTGAGGGACTTGGAGGAATGCTTCATGAAGAGGATGGATGAACTAGAAGCACAAATACAAGGCAGTGGACCGGCCAAGGACACAGTGGCAAAGGTAGCCGAGGAGTTCCGCACTTTTAGGGAGCTTGTCTTCAAAATGTTGGGATTGCTTCGGAGCCAGATTTCTGATTGTTCAAGAATGTGCGATGTCATAGAAACCAGACAACGGTGGAAGGCACTGATCTTCACTGGTATCGCTGAGGCTAAGGAGGAGAACTGCGTCAACATCATCATGGATATCCTTAACAAAAAACTAGGCTTGAAGGATATGACAGCATCTATAAAGTCAGCACACCGGCTTGGTTATTCTAGCAATGATCGACATCGTCCCATTCTCGTCCGGTTCTGCAGCTACGAGCAAAAGTCGACAGTATGGAAGGCCAAGACCGGTTTTAAAGGCTCTCAAATCTCAGTCAAAGAGTTTTTGACAAAAGTCCGTCAGACAACGTTTGCCAAGCCTCGTCTCCACTTTGGGATGCGGTCGTGCTGGACACAGGACAGCGACATAGTTGTAAAGGCTCCAGATGGTCATCGATGCAAGATAACTTCAGCGGATGAACTAAGTGCTTTAATAGCGAAGTATCCAAAGGTGCCTAGAAGCGAGGCGCAAGCCACTGGTAGCAGCACCGGTAGTTCCGGGACAGCAAAACCTGCTAATAACGGGTCTCGGCGAAACTAACTGAAGCTAAAGTAAATTTTGATTCCCAAGTGTTTATGCCTGTTAGCTTCTAATTTACTTGTAACATCGTTGCTTGTTAGTAAGTACATAGTTCACACGTATCGCACTATTTACGACTCACTACTATGTTATTAACTAATTACCCACTTCACGTATCATTTCTTATTGAATATTAGATATCTACCGTATAATTTGTTAGCTTTATATTAATTTACACATTTTTTCATATTATGTTCCTGCTATGTTATTATTTTCCCGTCAAAGACAGAATTGTCAATTCAAATTGACATTTGACGTTTGTTAATTAGAGAACGACATGTTTAGTTTCTCCGCGCGAGATGCATAGATTCCAAAGTTGCACTTTTTGTTCAAATGATGTTCCTTTTCATTTTGTTATCTTTTAGTTAAATACCTAGTATTATTATAATCATAAAATGTTAAGTGTACGCTGGCGGGTGGTGCAGAGGTAAACAAGCCTAGCACGGGTTGGTACTTTGATAGTGTATATTGCGTATTTTGATAATTAGTTATACATATTTTATTTGTTATATTATATTATTTATTTATATTTTTATATAATGTTATCTGATGATGATGATGCATCCTTCCACTCCGCTAATGACTCAATTGAATCGGTTTCGAATGATAGTTTCTGCTCAGCGCCAGATATTACACTAGGCGAATTCGTGCGTGATAAATTTAAATTACAACAGAACCGGCGTCTATTAAATGTATGTCACATAAATGCTCAAAGTGTGCCAAGTCACTTTAGTGACTTACTCGAAGCATTTACTAATGTAAATGTCCATGCCGTACTGATTTCCGAGACATGGCTCAAACCTCACATACTTACTACAACTTAACCTCTTCCCGGTTTCGTTCTTATCCGGAATGACCGATCCGATAAGAGGGGAGGTGGTGTTGCGATATACCTTCGCAGTGAGTTCTGCTATAAGATCATTGCTTCGTCTTCTCTGGTTCGGCTCCTGCTGCTGAATACTCATTTATTGAGGTTTGTGTCAAGGGTGCGAAAGCCGTTCTTGGTGTTGTATACTGTCCGCCATCCGCTGATTACTTCTCCAGTATCGAATCGGTGCTGGAATCTACAGGGTCTGAATATGCACATCTCATCATAATGGGTGATTATAATACCAATCTCCTAATCCCACATTCCTTTCGGTCCCGTAAACTTACCCATATAGTAGAATCTGCCATTCTCCATATCTTACCCCTTCTAGCCACACATCACAACACCAATGGGGAAGATACCTGGTTGGATTCAATCCTCACTGCTGATCCTTCCCTTGTCTCTACCCATGGTCAATTCCCCGCTCCTGGTTTCTCCCATCACGACCTTATTTTCCTTTCGTATATCATTATATTTTTTTTTTATAGTCTCACGCCTATATCCCCGAAGGTGTAGGCAGAGGTGTAAATATTACACCCACATTTCGCCAGATTTATTTTAGCCCCACGTAATAGGGGGCGAGCCTATTGCCGTACCGGGCACATTATCAGACTCCGTGCTGCTACTGAGAATTTCCTAGCGGAAAAACCCAATAACACTTTGCCCCACCCGGGAATCGAACCCGAGACCTCCCAATACCACGCGCACATTTATGCCGCGAGACCAACGAGGCAGTCGTATATCCTTAAACCACCCAAACCTCAGCCTAAAGTATTGCACTTGCGTAGTTTTGCCCGTGTTGACTGAAAAAAATTGTTAGAAGATGCATCTAATATTAACAGGCAACCTATGGTTACAGCTACCACGGTCGACGAGCTGTCTTAGACCTTTATGACACTAATGCTCCGGTCAAGCGAGTCAAACTGAAGTGCCCACCAGCGCCATGGATGACGGAGGAGATTCGGATGGCTATGAGGCGCAGGGACCGAGCTTGCCGGAAGTATAAAAAATATCGCTGTGACACCAAGTGGGTCGTTTTCAAGGCTGCAAGGAACCGTTGCAACCAGATGATACGTAACGCCAAACGCCGTCATATTCTCGAAAATATTTCATCAACTTCTGCTGCAAATGTCTGGCAGTTTTTAGGAACTCTAGGCATTGGCAGGCAGCGACAGATTGACCTGCCAAAAGTCGTTGGTTTGGACGATATTAATCAGCATTTCGTCACCACGCTCGCCTTGGATCGCCAAACTAGGGATCGGACGGTCAATTATGTCGCGAGTTTGCCACGGCCAAACGTAATTTCTTTTCAGTTTTCTCCTGTCACTGAGGGTGAGGTCAGAAGGGTTATCCTATCCATAAAATCTAAGGCGGTGGGCTGCGACAACATTAGTCGTCGTATGATTATCGCAGCCTTAGATGAACTCCTATCCCGAATTGTCCATATTATAAATTTTTCACTCGTGTCTGGCGTTTTCCCCTCGGTGTGGCGTAAAGCCTATATACGTCCTCTACCCAAGGTTCCCAACCCCACCTTACCTAGTCATTTTTGCCCTATATCCATTCTTCCTTTCCTATCCAAAGTGCTTGAGGCTTGTGTCCACCAGCAGCTGACCCGATTTGTACATGTTAATAACTTGTTGAGTCCTTTTCAATCGTGATTCAGATCGGGACACAGCACAACCTCAGCCCTCCTTAAAGTGACTGGCGATATTAGAGCGGGAGTGGAGGACACCAAGGTCACTGTGTTGGTCTTGGTAGATTTCTCGAACCCTTTTAATACCGTCAGTCACGATATCCTCCTCTCCATACTATCCCACCTTTCGATCGCACCTGAAGCTTTGGAATGGTTCTCATCCTATCTTCGTGGGCGTCAACAGTCGGTTCGCATTGATGAGACCTTATCTCGTTGGTGTGATCTCGACTCTGGCGTCCCACAAGGCGGCATTCTTTCTCCACTTCTTTTTTCTCTATTTATTAATCTCTTAACTCACAATCTTCGGTGTTCATATCATCTGTATGCAGACGACCTGCAGCTGTATTCTCAGGCGAGGGTTGAGGATCTAACACGGGCCATCAATGATGTAAACCAAGACCTAATGGCAATAAAGCATTGGTCCGATCAGTTTGGACTATCAGTTAACCCGTCAAAATGTCAAGCCATTATCGTGGGTGGTAACCGCATGATGTGCAGAGTGGATACTGCAGTTCACCCTCCAATCATCTTTGACGGGTTAAATATTAAGATCACTTCGAGCGTTAAGGACCTGGGACTACACATAGATGACACCCTTAACTGGAGAACGCAAGTCACGAACGTGTGTCAAAGTGTCACTGGGACCCTGCGATGTCTCTATCGTCTGAAGACGATTTTTCTTAGTCCGGTAGAGCCGTACGAAGTAAATATAATTATAAAAAACTTAAAAAACAAAAAGAGCCACGGTATCGACGAACTCCCACCCATCTTACTGCGTAAATGTGCTGATGAATTAACCCTACCATTCTATCTTTTACTAAACCAATCGTTTGAAGATGGTATCTTTCCAGATTTATTAAAAAAATCCCTTATAAAACCGATTCATAAAAAACATGCAAAAACCGACCCTAATAATTATCGCCCCATCGCATTATTACCTACTGCTTCAAAAATATTTGAGAAAGCTATGTGCAACCGTGTGTACGAATTTTGTGAAAAGTACAATACATTCAATGACTGTCAAAATGGATTTCGCCAAAACCGTTCAACTATATTGGCAGTTTACAAATACATTCAGGAAGCCTTAACTATCATCGACTCAAAAAAGTATGCAGTTGGTTTGCTACTAGATATGACCAAAGCCTACGATAAAGTACAGTTCAACATATTATTAGATAAACTTTACAACATAGGAATTCGAGGGAAATGTCATGACTGGTTTGTATCTTATTTACAAAACAGAGAACAATTAGTGGAATTAGAATACTACAACAATGTTACAAAAAATATTGAACTCATACGATCAGACACCAAGGCAATAAATGCCTCTATCCCGCAAGGAAGCGTCATAGGATGTCTCTTATTTATAATATACATTAACGATCTCCCAAATAATATAGACGAATCATGTGTATTATTCGCCGATGATATCTCCATACTTACCTCCTGTAACAATAATATTAACCTAAATGATAAATTAAACACCATACTAAACTCCACATCAACTTGGATGACAGCAAATAATCGCGTAATTAATTTTCAAAAAACTAAAATAATAACATTCTACCCCCGCCAAAAAATACCGCTTAACGTAGACTTCATGTGAAGAACAAAGGACATCACTTGGAGGTAGTCAATAACTTTACTCTATTAGGCCTAGACATAGACTCACACCTCAACTGGAAGTCGCATATTAAAAGGATAGGAGCAAAGCTGTCAAAATTTTCATATGCACTCCGTGAGATAAAAAAAACAACAGATGTCAAAACTGCCTTGGCAACATATTATGCATATGCCTACGCTTGGTTAAAGTACGGGGTCATATTATGGGGGAATAGTACAGACGCATCCACCTTATTTACACTCCAGAAAAAGCTTATTAGAATAATAGTTACCATAGATGAAATAAATAGCTGCAAGCCTCACTTTCAAGAATTAAAAACCTTTACTTTACCCAGCCTATATATTTTTGAAATATGTAAATTTGTTCGCAAATATCCTATGTTGTTTACCAAGAAAGAAGACATACAAAAGAAAATTACATTAAGACACGGAAGCCGACTAAACTTACCCATCTCGAAACTAAACATGCACTCAACCAGTACATTTGTGATGTGTATAAAAATATACAATAAACTACCAGCTATTATAAGAGACGAAAATAAATACAACAGATTTATTACTAAATTCAGACAATTTCTGCTCAAGAAAAGCTATTATAACTTAAATGAGTACCTAAATGACAAACTATAATCTAAACTAACATTATTTAATTAATACAGTGACTAATAAAATTCAAATTTCCATAATTTATTTATTTATACAATGATTTCCATTTAACTATTATTAATTATTATTATTTAATAATATAATAATATATAAAATATCTTTTCAATATTTTAATAATAACAGTGGCTTCCTTCTTTCTCCTCTTCTATCTATTTTGCCGTGCCCGACAGGGTCCATATTTGGTCTATACCTTATCTTTGTACAACTTGTGATACATATGGAAAGCAATAAAACATTTGAATTTGAAGAATTTCCTCCCCTCCAAAACAAAGACTATGCTAGTGCAATCTTTAGTGTTCCCTATCATCGATTATGGTGATGTGTGTTATTATGACCTGAATGCAGACCTTCTCAACAAACTCGACCGGTTTCTCAATAACTGCATTCGATTCGTTTTCAATCTTCGGAAGTATGACCATGTGTCTACGTATCGTTCTCAACTGAGATGGCTTCCCATTCGTCAACGCCCTAGCTTGCGTGCTCTCACTACTCTCCACTCGCTACTTCACTCACCCACTCCTCCAGCTTATCTAATTTCTCACTTTCAATACCTATGCTCTTCGCATGATAAAGCCCTTCGTTCTTCCCATAACCTTTTACTTCGATGTCCTCAACATAGCTCTGGCCTTGTACATTCTTCCTTATACGTTCAAGCTATACACCTATGGAACGCGCTCCCTCTGGAAGTCAGGACGGAAGACAGTCGCGGGACATTTAAAAACAAGGCTCGTCAATGGATTCAACGTGGGTTATTGGCTGAATCATCGTAATCATTACATGATTATGTATGTATATAGAATATTTTATTGAATATATATGTCTATATATATAAATGTATATGTTATAATATATTTATATATATATATATATATATATATATATATATATATATATATATATATATATATATATATTTACATCACGCTATCTATTTGCCGCCCTTTTACATCGCATTATTATGACGTCCACCAGTTCCACTTAAAAAATATGAACTATTACAGCGAATATTAGTCGCTAAGGCAATGTCAAATACTGTGTGCATATTAATTTTCTGAAATTTTGACACATATTGATATACAAATATACGTATATTAACAACCATAGTGAAATCAATTAGGACTCCAGCCAACACTATCAATTATCTGGCTTCCCGTGATATACATAATTTAATTTACGTTTTCCTATCTATCGCAACTCCTATGAACAGTGCAACGTTGCCGCTCTTCTTTCCTTAAAATTTAATAAGTAGGTGGATAAATATTATTTCTATGTTATAGTGCAGGTATGTTAGCGTAAGCGTGAAGTTTAAAGTTATGAAAATAAAACAAATATTGAGATCAATGCAATTTATTACGATAATATCACAAGAAATACTTACTTAAATGTAAAGTACCTATTTACTTATTTCTAAATTATGAGAAGTATTGGCACATATAAAAAAAAGAACTAACGTAGTATTGGAGAGAATCATACGTATATCTAAGCATACGCTTAGCCTCAAACGTCCATATATGTAATCATTTGCAAGTTTTACAGGTATTTAGAAACATACGAGTATACGGACGTGGCAATATCGTAAAAGTTTCAGACTATTAATCATTTGACATCTTGGACGTCAAATGACAGATATTGTGAAACTTTTACGATATTATAACGTCCGTATAAGTACATATATGTGTAAATAGCTGTGAATCGCACAAGTGATTTGTTTAAACCCTGCTAAACAATAAACAAAAAATAAAATCTAACACAAATTAAATCGCCGCGCCGATTGAAAAATAACATTTAGATTTAAATCACAGTCCCAAGAAATAGTAACTTAAATTAAAGGTACCTGTCTACTTACATCTGATTTAAAATCGTTATTATTTAGGAACACTTTTAATGAGGTAGATATGATATATACTGATAAGTAATAATCAGGTCACTTAAAATACAAAATTATCTTAAATAAACTCAAGTCGAACACAGTAGGCTATACCAACCTACGTTTATAAAACGGATATACGGACGTCAGTAATCCAATTTGATATAAACGGACGTTGAAAATCCCACGATTTAAATATATTTCAATTACCTGACATCCGTATAATATTAAAGTTTACAATATTAACTTACACAATGAAATATACCAAGATAAGATTTACACGATTTTACGTGGTGAACATAAAAACGGTGGCTCTCATTAAGTTAGCAGTACCCTAATTAAGCATCATAAACTTACAACATTTTTTATATATGTATATAGATATACGAAATTAAAATCATGAAAATTCACGATATTGTAACATCCATATACTCGTAGTATACGCATATCTACGCAAAAGCATACGCTTAGCCTCAAACGTTCATATATGTAAACATTTGAAAGTTTTACAGGTATTAAGATAAATATGAGTATACGGACGTGGCAATATCATAAAAGTTTCAAACTATTAATCATTTGACATCTTGGACGTCAAATGACAGATATTGTGAAACTTTTACGACATTATAACGTCCGTATAAGTACATATATGTGTAAATAACTGTGAATCGCACAAGTGATTTGTTTAAACCCTGCTAAACAATAAACAAAAAATAAAATCTAACACAAATTAAATCGCCGCGCCGATTGAAAAATAACATTTAGATTTAAATCACAGTCCCAAGAAATAGTAACTTAAATTAAAGGTACCTGTCTACTTACATCTGATTTAAAATCGTTATTATTTAGGAACACTTTTAATGAGGTAGATATGATATATACTGATAAGTAATAATCAGGTCACTTAAAATACAAAATTATCTTAAATAAACTCAAGTCGAACACAGTAGGCTATACCAACCTACGTTTATAAAACGGATATACGGACGTCAGTAATCCAATTTGATATAAACGGACGTTGAAAATCCCACGATTTAAATATATTTCAATTACCTGACATCCGTATAATATTAAAGTTTACAATATTAACTTACACAATGAAATATACCAAGATAAGATTTACACGATTTTACGTGGTGAACATAAAAACGGTGGCTCTCATTAAGTTAGCAGTACCCTAATTAAGCATCATAAACTTACAACATTTTTTATATATGTATATAGATATACGAAATTAAAATCATGAAAATTCACGATATTGTAACATCCATATACTCGTAGTATACGCATATCTACGCAAAAGCATACGCTTAGCCTCAAACGTTCATATATGTAAACATTTGAAAGTTTTACAGGTATTAAGATAAATATGAGTATACGGACGTGGCAATATCATAAAAGTTTCAAACTATTAATCATTTGACATCTTGGACGTCAAATGACAGATATTGTGAAACTTTTACGATATTATAACGTCCGTATAAGTACATATATGTGTAAATAGCTGTGAATCGCACAAGTGATTTGTTTAAACCCTGCTAAACAATAAAAAAAAAAAAAATCTAACACAAATTAAATCGCCGCGCCGATTGAAAAATAACATTTAGATTTAAATCACAGTCCCAAGAAATAGTAACTTAAATTAAAGGTACCTGTCTACTTACATCTGATTTAAAATCGTTATTATTTAGGAACACTTTTAATGAGGTAGATATGATATATACTGATAAGTAATAATCAGGTCACTTAAAATACAAAATTATCTTAAATAAACTCAAGTCGAACACAGTAGGCTATACCAACCTACGTTTATAAAACGGATATACGGACGTCAGTAATCCAATTTGATATAAACGGACGTTGAAAATCCCACGATTTAAATATATTTCAATTACCTGACATCCGTATAATATTAAAGTTTACAATATTAACTTACACAATGAAATATACCAAGATAAGATTTACACGATTTTACGTGGTGAACATAAAAACGGTGGCTCTCATTAAGTTAGCAGTACCCTAATTAAGCATCATAAACTTACAACATTTTTTATTTATGTAAATAGATATACGAAATTAAAATCATGAAAATTCACGATATTGTAATATCCATATACTCGTAGTATACGCATATCTACGCAAAAGCATACGCTTAGCCTCAAACGTTCATATATGTAAACATTTGAAAGTTTTACAGGTATTAAGATAAATATGAGTATACGGACGTGGCAATATCATAAAAGTTTCAAACTATTAATCATTTGACATCTTGGACGTCAAATGACAGATATTGTGAAACTTTTACGACATTATAACGTCCGTATAAGTACATATATGTGTAAATAACTGTGAATCGCACAAGTGATTTGTTTAAACCCTGCTAAACAATAAACAAAAAATAAAATCTAACCCAAATTAAATCGCCGCGCCGATTGAAAAATAACATTTAGATTTAAATCACAGTCACAAGAAATAGTAACTTAAATTAAAGGTACCTGTCTACTTATTTCTGATTTAAAATCATTATTATTTAGGAACACTTTTAATGAGGTAGATATGATATTTACTGATAAGTAATAATCAGGTCACTTAAAATACAAAATTATCTTAAATAAACTCAAGTCGAACACAGTGGGCTATACCAACCTACGTTTATAAAACGGATATACGGACGTCAGTAATCCAATTTGATATAAACGGACGTTGAAAATCCCATGATTTAAATATATTTCAATTACCTGACATCCGTATAATATTAAAGTTTACAATATTAACTAACACAATGAAATATACCAAGATAAGATTTACACGATTTTACGTGGTGAACATGAAAACGGTGGCTCTCATTAAGTTAGCAGTACCCTAATTAAGCATCATAAACTTACAACATTTTTTATATACGTATATAGATATACGAAATTAAAATCATGAAAATTCACGATATTGTAACATCCGTATACTCGTAGTATATCTACGCAAAAGCATACGCTTAGCCTCAAACGTTCATATATGTAAACATTTGCAAGTTTTACAGGTATTAAGATAAATACGAGTTTACGGACGTGGCAATATCGTAAAAGTTTCAAACTATTAATCATTTGACATCTTGGACGTCAAATGACAGATTATGTGAAACTTTTACGACATTATAACGTACGTATAAGTAAATATGTGTCTAAATAACTGTGAATCGCACAAGTGCTTAGTTTAAACCCTCTTAAACAATTAACGAAAAATAAAATATAACACAAATTAAATCGCAGCGCCGATTGAAAAATAACATTTAGATTTTTTTGGTAATAAGGCGCATTTGACATTTCGTTTTGGTGTAAAATTAGGGATATAAATCACAGTCACAAGTAACAGTCGCTTAAATTGAAGGTATCTACTTACTTCTAATTTCAAATTATTATTATTTAGGAATAATTTTAATAAGGTAGGTATGATAGTTAAGTGCTGATAAGTAAATTATCTCAAATAAACTCAAGTCGAACACAGTGAGCTTTACCAACCTACGTTTATAAAACGGATATACAGACGTCAGTAATCGAATTTGATTCAAATTATAAACGGACGCCGAATATCCCACGATTAAATTATATTTCCATTATCTGACATCCGTATAATATTAAAGTTCGCAATATTAACTAACACAATGAAATATACCAAGATAAGATTTTACACGATTTTACGTGGTGAGCATAAAAATGGTGGCTCTTTTTAGGTTAGCAGAACCCTAAATAAGCATCTTACACTCACAATATTTTTATATACCTATTTAGATATACGAAATTAAAATCGTGAAAATTTACGATATTGTAACGTCCGTATACTCGTAGTATACGGACGTTACAATATCGTAAATTTTCAAACTATTTGTCATTTAACATCCTGGACGTCAAATGATAGATAGTATCAAACTTGTAACGAAATTGTGGCTAAGCGTATGCTGAGATTTGGGTGACGCAACGATTATTTAATACCGGAACATACTGACAGCTGCATATGCTGCGGCTCAGGTTCTGCTCTGGCAGAAGCTGACTACCTGTGTCTGCATCAACTGCACTGAGTTACAAAGTCATACGCATATCTACGTAAAAGCATACGCTTAGCCTCAAACGTCCATATATGTAATCATTTGCAAGTTTTACAGGTATTTAGATAAATACGGGTATACGGACGTGGCAATATTGTAAAAGTTTTAAACTATTAATCTTTTGACGTCTTGGACGTCAAATGACAGATATTGTGAAACTTTTACGACATTATAACGTCCGTATTAGTACATATATGTCTAAATAACTGTGATTCGCACAAGTGATTTGTATAAATACCCTGCTAAACAATAAACAAAAAATAAAATCTAACACAAATTAAATCACTGCGCCGATTGAAAAATAACATTTAGGTTGTTTTTTTGTAATTAGACGCATTTGACATTTTGTTATGGTGTAAAATTAGGGACATATATCATGACCGATTTTAAACTTTCGCGATTTGTATACATCATACAATATTATTTAGCGGGTCTTAGTCGCGATAATTTATTTATTTCAAGGCATACATACCTCTGTTATTCTCCTACGTTTCTACCGGCTTGCAACAGTTGTGGTCGCGGAGGGACTGATGTCAGCTCAGCGCCGTCCTTGTGAAGCGCGGGTTTCGGCAGCTACCCTCACTTGTTTTGTATTTTTGATATTTTTAGTTCTATCCGCACTGTCGGTACCTCGACACACTACACTTATGACGTCTACACACTGATGAGTTGTGTTACTGCGGCGTTGTTTGCATTTGTTGATAACTGGGTTCCAAGTGGTCGATAGTCTGTATCCGTCCTCCCGGTTGAAATTTCTATGTTTTTTGATTTCAACCGCTTCACGGCTTCACGTACTATCCTGGAGTAATAGTGGCGATCGGTGGATAATACTTGTGGTTGATGTAATTCTATCCAGTGGTTTGGTCCAGATTCCAGCAAATGCTCAGCTATGGCAGATTAATTAATTTGTCGATTTTTGACAGCTGTGATATGTTCTTTGACCCTTTCAGCGATCGTTCGTTTGGTCTGTCCGATATAGGAACTACCACAACTGCAATCGACCTTGTAGACGCCTGGTGTTTGTAGAGGAATTACGTCCTTTGGGGTACGCAGATTGTGTGCTACCTTGGAGAGGGGACTATATACAGTCTTGATGGAGTATTTCTGTAGTACTGTTCCAACTTTGTCCGTCACTCCCTTGATATAAGGCATGTAAGCCGGCACTCTGCTTACTTCAGGTTTGCGGTCCTTCCTCTTCCGACGGGGTATCTCCTTTTTGTATCCGTTGCGCCTTAGTACCTTCTGAACATGTGACAATTCACTGTTTAAGTGTTCAGGGTCACAGAGGTCATAGGCTCTGTTCACTAACGAGGTCGCTACGGATTCCAAATGCTCGCATCATCACCCGCGACATGTAATATATTTATATATTATATTTATGTATCATATCTATGAATAATTATATATATCTATAGTATATTTATGGTTAATAATATGTATCTAAATTATTAATATGTATTTAATAGATATCCTATTTTCACCACATGGCTAATGTATCTACCTCATCTATCTCTGCAACACCAAAAGGTTGACTGGCAGAAAATGCCACTAGGCATTAAGTCCACCTGTGTACTATGTTTGTGCATAAAGAATAAATTTAAAAAAAAAAATATGAATTAACACAATTAAATATACCAAGATAAGATTTTACATGATCCACAAAAATGGAAGTAGAGTATACTCTCTCTTACCACTACACTGTACACAAACAAATGTACCAGCTAATACAAAAACTAAACAAACTAAAATAACTGATTATTTTACAACTATACAACCACCAAAAAAGGCCCAAAATACTATTTGTTTTCGCAGATAAAATTAAGCCAAGAACTACTACAATAATACACCAAAATATAGCAGGCGTAATAAATATACAAGAGCTTATTGAGGTAGCCATAAATGATTTATCGAATAATATAGGTAATATTGACATTATCTGCTTAACAGAAACCTTTTTAAAACAAGGATCTGAACCCAACCTTAGAATAGGCAATTACAAATTAGCTTTGTTTTTCTCACGCCCTAACCAACGCAGAGAAGGCTCATGCATACTAATAAAGCATGACCTGGCATACAAACATATTAGCAACTTACCACCTTTATTCCCCCTTCATTTTGAATGTAGTGCTAAAGAAATTACTACTTTTAATCTTGTAATAGTATGCATTTACAGAACACCCTCATCCAGCACAAGTATATTCTTAAATAAATTTGAAAAACTCACTGATAAGTTATGCAAGAAGTCTAATACAACGTTATTATCTGTGTAGATTGGAACATTGATACATTAAAGTAGGTAAAAAGTATCCAGTGAATTACAATCCATACTTAAAACAATAACTTAAAAAGCCACATAACATTACCGACGCGAAAATCATCTTGTTTAGATCAAATTGTAAGTAACGTTCAGGAAGGTAAATCTAATATTCATTACCTAGCATTATCTGACCATGAAACTGCCCAATCGTTGACTATCAACAATGAGACCTACAGTGTAAATAACAAATCTTATAACTATCAATACAAAACCATTAGAGATCTTAGCCAGGAAAACATGGTCAAATTCAAAAACTGCATTAATAATTTGCACTTCACTGAGGTATACGAACAACAAAGTACAAATGAAGCATTTAACACCTTCCATGACACTATCACCATGTTTTATACTTTATGTTTCCCTAAAATAACCATAAAAAGTGTAAGTGTAGTCAAACACGTAAAAAATAGAAAACTAACTAAAAATATAAAACGATGTTGTATAAGAAAAAGAATGCTATACTTGAAATATCATCTTGATAGACACAATAAAAGACAGAATAAGACAAGGTATAACAATTATATAACAATATTAAAACAATGTATCAACAAAGCGCAACAAATAAACAATCTAAACTTCATTAAAACGCAAAAAATGCCTGCTCAGCTGCATGGAAAATTATTAAAGAAAACAATAATAGAGCAATAACTAGCGCACACATAGAATCAATAGAATTTAACAAAAAGATCTACACCAAGCCTATTAAAATTTGTAATTTATTTAACAATTACTATGTATCACTGTGCAGCAATGTTAAAAAATACGAAGATACAGGCTCACCTAACCATATCACCAAAATATCTCAAAATACTAAGACCCTTATTTCTCACACCAGACAACTCTGACACATTAAAGATAATAAACTCCTTAAAAAATACTCATTCTACTGGCTATGATGATATAAGTACAAAGGTATTAAAAACCTGCGCACACTCTTTAGTAGCACCATTAACCTATATCATTAACCTGTCACTCGTAGGAGGTAAATTCCCTGATCGTCTTTAACTGTCAATTGTTAAGCCAATGCACAAAAAAGGAGCCAAAACTAACATCAATAATTACAGACCAATTACACTCATACCTATACTATCAAAAATATTCGAGAAAGTTATGTACATCAAAATAGATACATTTCTAACTTCTTGTAATATCTTAAATAAAAAACCGTTCGGTTTTCGGAAACAAAGCTCCACTGCATTGGCATGTTTTTCTTTAATAAAGCATATTACAGACGCCTTAAATAATAAATCTATAGTCGCATGTCTGTTTCTAGACATGACAAAAGCTGTTGACTTCGTCTGTCACCAAAAACTGCTCTCAAAGCTCTCAAATTATTGGTTACGTGGAAATATTTATAACTGGATTGAGAGTTATCTAGAAAATCGAATACAATATGTCGAATTAAACAGAACTTATAAAAATAAATAAAAGCAATACAGATCGATGTACAAAATAAACAATTATGGTACGCCCTAAGGGAGTATTTTAGCCCCTCTTTTGTTTCTGTTATACATTAACGATTTCCCGGATGCAATCTACCAGGAAATTATACTATTTGCTGATGATACAACAATAATAATTAAAGATAAACATAAACTTAATCTAGAAATAAATATAAAAGCAACACTCAATAATGCCATAAGCTGGCTTAATTAAAACAACCTTAAGATAAACATGACAAAAACAAATATTATTCAGTTCCAAACATATGCAACAAATCTAAATTAAATCATAATGACACGAATCATTGTTGATAATTGCGTATTTTTAGGTATCAGGGTCGATAAATATTGTAATTGGAAACCTCATTTAGAAAAACTAGTCAATAAAATAGATCGATTTATAAATGTTTAAAAAAAGTTAGACTGACAGTAAACATTAATGCTGCACTATCTGCATACCATGCTTACGTATCCTCCCTGCTCAGATACGGCATTGTTGTATGGGGTAACTCGGTTGAAGTTGAAAGAGTTCTTATAACCCAAAAGAAGTGTATTCGAGCAGTATGTGGAGTCGATACACTGACAAGCTGTAAACCTCTATTTAAAAAACACAAGATTTTACCTGTTCCATGCTTATACATATTAGAAATAGGTTTACTAGTAAAACATCATGCTGAATAGTTTTTAAAATTTGATGATACATAACTGCCATCTATTAAATTGGAATTATTTAGAAGAAATGCATACTGTATGGCAATTAAAATATATAACCATATTCCGCTAAGTATCAAAATGTTACCTATATCCCAATTTAAAAAACAACTTTTTAATATACTATTAAATAAAACTTATAATAGTGTCAAGGAATATCTTGAAGATAAGGCCCTAGGCAACTAATATTATCACCGAAGCATATTAGTAAATTGTTATTTTGTTTCATGTGCCACTCATTGTTATGTTTCTAATATATTTGTTCTTTATATTCCCATGTAGTACCCGTTTACTGCACTCAATTCGCACGCCCCAAGGGGCAGAATATGCTGTAACCAACCATTTATAAACACCTGTTAATGTACCATTTTCTTGCGAATAAATGAATTATTATTATTATTCGTAAGTGTCTCTGTTACACGGCTATTCTTCTAACATTTAGTGTTAAAAGAATAACCGGACCTTTGGGAGGCTTACACGGGGATATGGATCCAACGCGCAGAGGCCCGTAGAGAGCTTTAATCTAAAATGGGATGGGACACATGCAGCGGAGCCTCCACAACTGCACTACTGAGAACAGCTATGGACTAGCCGCAGCATATGTAAGACTATTGTAATATGTGGAGCCTTATTTAATTGGTTTATGGGATTGGGTGTTTGATGGACTTGTAATTTTTATGGATGAAAAATGGCACCTGCCAGTAATACTCTAATAGTATCCGTCCGGATGGCGGGTGGTGACTCGCCAACTCACTGGATGGGCCCTCTCTTAACAGCCGCCCAAAGCAAACAAACTCTGCCATAGAGGCAGCCAGAGGGAAACACCGGTGCGAGTGGCTAGGGGTGATAAGCGGTGCGGCACCGGTTTCACCATCGCGGGTCTCGTGACAACGGAGGCTCGGAGCGGGTTTCCCCGTAGTTACGCCCTTGAGAATGACACTTCCACCCCCGAGCTGGTAGCTCTTGCGGATCCACTCCGACCAGCCAGTAAAGGCAAGCTGGAGACGAGGCCCTGACCGACTCTCTCAAAGCATTCGGGACCGCAGTGTCGCCACACACATTCAGCTCGCCACAAAGCTGCCCTGCGGTTGTAAGGTTTCTTTTCATCTTGTAATACATTTTTTGTTTATATTACTCGATGAAGGTGATGTTTGAAAGCTGTTATTATTATTACACCATTTTACGTGGAGAGCATGAAAACGGTGGCTCTCATTAGGTTAGCAGTACCCTAATTAAGCATCGCTTAATTAAG